>VMDO01018636.1:0-28384 GCA_007922755.1 Pedetes capensis
CACACACAACTTCGCAAACACACACACACACTTCGCAAACACACACACACACACACACACACACTTCGCAAACACAGATTTGACTTTATACTAAAATTTTTGTGCAATTTCAGAATATGAAACATTTCTTTAGAAACCACCCAGAATTTAAAGATTTGACAACAGACATGCTTCAAAACTGCCCTTTCCTTATTTATGTCTAACCAGTTTTTGAAGAATAATTCACTGATTAATTAATAAAAATATGACCCCTTTAAACAGGCAAGATGTGGATGAATAGAAGACACCAACGCATTGAAACACTGTGACCACAGAGGGTGTCCGTGAAGCCCAGGATGACCACGTGCTCACATGAACAGGTGGCGTCTGATCCTGCAACGTCTTTCCGTGCGAGTGTCAGGACTTATACAATAAGTCCAGGTGTGTGAAAGGTGCAGATTCAAGGGCTTCTCATCAGAAAACCAGGGGTAAAAGGGAATTTCAGTTTTTCAATAAGCTCAACCTGTTAAAATGTAGCAGCCGATAGGAACACCTCTGGAAGTTTCAGTGAAGACCTCATTTCTACACTAAGATACTTCAGTAAGAAAGATATCTTCTTTAAAAGTAACTAAAGCAAGGTCTAATTTTATGATCTGATACAGTGAAGCATACAAAATGCAAAACACAGCTGGGTACTGTGGCACACGCGTGCAATCCCAGGGACTTGGGAGCCCGAGGCGAGAGGATCATAGATTTGAGGCCAGAGGTGGTCTGTACAATCTAGTGAGCCCCATTTCAAAATAAAAAGTAACATGGGGCTGGGGTGCAGCTCAGTGGTAGAGTACTTGCCTAGCATGTGAGAAGCCCTGTTTGTGTTTCATTCACTAGTACCAAAAAAGGAAAAACAACAACAAAAAAAACCCTACAGAAAGCACAAAATTTTCTTTTAAACTCAGATGTTCGCTGAGGTCTATGTTGTTGTTGTTGTTAGGTGCCATCGAGTCAAGTCCGACTCATAGTGACCCTCATAGGGTTTTAATGGCTGTTTCAGGATTGCCTTGGGAGTGGGTTGCCACATCCTTCTCCCATTTTACAGTATGGGCAATCGAACTCGGGACCTCAGAGACTGCAGAGCAGTTCTCTACCAACTGAGCTAGATCCTAGCCCAAGGTCTATGTAGCAAGTTTTAAATAAATGAATTAAAAATAAACAATAAAAATTTAGAATCAGTGAATACTTCAAAAATACACTCATAAGATTAGAAACTTGTGGACCCAAACGTGCTGAAGAGACCCGTTAGTAATGACTGAGGGAATGAGTAAGAGAGGGGTATGAAAATGAGCTGCCTTTGGGGGAGAGAATCGTAGGCACTGGCGATTGCTCTGAGATGGGACCGCAGCCCTCGAGAGGTCTGCGTGCTGTATCTGCCGAGTCCTCGGCACCCTGGGCGGGTCTGCTGGGGTCCCGGTGCCCTGCAGTCCGTCCCCCAGTGGGTGCTGACCTGAGGCCCACCTTGTATTCACGGAGACAGTGCCTAGCGCCCGGTTCGGCCTCCCCCGCCCTCGGGGCCAAGGGCTCCCGTCCCTACCTCGACAGGTGGGCAGAGGGCTGCTCCACTGGCCGCTGCTCCTGCACTGGGCGCGGGAGGCCCCCTGCAGCAAGTAGCCGGTGTCGCACGTGAAGTTGACGAGGTCGTTCAGGTTGAACTCGCTGCCGTTGGTGAGCCCGTGGGCAGGGTTCCCGGGGTGGCCGCAGGTGATGGCTGCAGGGAGGAGGGACCCAGGTCAGCGCCCACATTGGACAGGTCATGGCCCTCACTTGGCGTCACTTAGAACAGATACGCTGTGTCTTTCAGTCTCCTGTGTCCTTCAGTCTCATTCTGGTCGCAGACGTTCAGAGTTGAGGGTTTCCTAATCATCCGTGGCCCCATCGGGGTTCGTGTGTGGATGGGGTTTGGGAGGTAGAGCCACAGGTGGACTGGCAGGCTTCTACCACAATGTGGGAAGCAAGCAAGACCACCCAAGCACGAGTTCCTCACCGTAAGAACTGTCATTTCTCACTCAGATCACGGCGGGACCAAGCAACGGAAACAAGAAATGTTAAAACCTTTTGTATTAACAATGACTATTGAGTAATTTCCCCCGAGGACACAGCGGCCAATTTTGTAAGACTCTTACTTTCTGAAACACTATGGGCTTTATTTGAAACTTTATACATTATTCCAGTATCAATTTCAGAATTATGAAATTTGCAAAATAACTGCACACTCAAATGTTATTTTCTCTGGCAAACCTTAGTGTGCGGTCCTCTGAGAGACAATGAATTGTCATCTGCCATACCCCAATGGTTATACAGGGCCAGAAGACAGCTGTAATTGGCCCTTTTGAAAGCGACCCGTAATGGCCATAAAATGCATGTTTTCCTCCTAATTTACCTTGTCAAAGGTTTCCTTTCTCAGGAGCAAGGCTTTCATCCCTGAACCTGGTACATTATCGGGGCGCTATCCGTAATAACACCTGTCACTAGCAGGCACATCCCACCTCTGTCCCTTAATTCATAAGAAAATAAAGGATATATTTAGAAGAACTTTTAGTTTAAAAGGAATTTTGTAATAGAGCAGGTACGTGTGTTCTAGAAACAGTGGCCAGTCCTTACCTTTGGAGTCACAGTGTTTGATAATAATCATGACAAGGAATTCTACCTGCTCCTAACAAGGGAAGAGCGGCTTGCCAAACGCTCTGTGTTCTTGATGAAACAATGACCAGAATGAGACTGAAGGACACAGGCGGCTGAGGGAGCGCGGCCACTCTGCGGAGCTGCAGAGCTGACCTGCAGCCTCAGAGGCAGCCTCCACGGCCTCCTGTCGTCAGCACTGGCCCTGTCTGTGTGGTGTGCGATCAGCGCAGACC
The DNA here is from genome assembly GCA_007922755.1 of Pedetes capensis. Taxonomy (NCBI): domain Eukaryota; kingdom Metazoa; phylum Chordata; class Mammalia; order Rodentia; family Pedetidae; genus Pedetes; species Pedetes capensis. The sequence goes on from VMDO01018636.1 coordinate 2,889, forward strand.
ACCACTTGTCCCAGAAGCCCTTTTAGAATTAAAGGAGCAGGGGTCTCAGGAGGCATTGGGGGAAGCAGAAAGGGCCGGGGCTGGGGAAGGGCAGCCTGAGGCACCAAGGCCTGGCCTCGGGATGGCTCTGTGATGGACCTGTTGGCACAGTGGCTGCCCGGCACAGGGAAGCGCAGCGGAGCAGGCAAAGTTCACCCACACACTGTACTCACGGACACAAAGCGGGGTCTGGCCCGACCACTTGTGGTCCTGAAGGCAGATCCTAACGGACGTCCCGATGAGCCGGAAGCCGGGGTTGCACTGGTAGACCACCGTGTCCCTGTAGCTGAAGCCCTCGCCGCTGATGTGGCCGTTCACGATGGGGTCTGGGGAGCCACAGTGGCCAGCTGGGGACATGCAAACCAAGAGAAAACACGATAGGGGATGTGTCTTTGTAGGAGCCCCACGTTCAGAACTTGTTTACCCTATTGCCAAGTCAACACCGGGGGCTCACTGGAAATGTCCCGGTCTACACAGGTACTGGGCTGGGATTTGGCTCAGTGGGTAGAGCACTGCGCTGCAGTCTCTGAGGTCCCGAGTTCAATTCCCAGCACCACAAAAATGGGAGAAGGACCTGGCAAGCCCCTCCTGAGGCAATCCCGAAACAGCCATTGAAAACCCTAAGAGGGTCGCTATGAGTCGGATACCAACTCGACGGCACCTAACAACAACAACAACAACAACAACAACAACAACACAGGTACTGTGATCTTACGCAGTTCTTCTTTCCAAGTGGTTCATTTTCCCAACTGTCGGTAAAATAAATACAATAGCTAACATGAAATTAATTATGCCTATTTCCCCAATTATGTTTTCCCCTTTGACTTACTCCATTCATTTTTCTTATTGGTGTTTTATGTTATTTCTCATGCTCTCTTTCCACATAAAAGCCAAAAGCAAGGAGGCCCCACTGCTGTTAAGCTGAACAGGGTTACCTAGCCCACCACATGGGAAAGCCAAGGATGATGGGGACTTCAGGTCTCAGAAATGGGATTATCGATCCCCTTGTGAAATTCCCAAGCAAGAGACAGAGATTGGAAATTAAGACTGAATTCAATCACTGTAAATGTATCTAACCCAAATGTCAGCAATAATATGTCAAATTGCTATAGAAGGGAAAACTGGATCTGGTGGAATTTGATGCACTCTGAGCTCCATTTCAAATCTAAGACAAATCTATGACTATATAATATTTTGCTATGCTCTTCACATGACAGGGGGGAGTTGAAAGTCCTTAATGTGGCCCTGGGTTTGGCACCTGGAGCTCATTTCTGTCTGCCATCAGATTGGCATACATAACTATGCCTGTGCTGCTGCCCAGCGCCTGGAACTTGCTATTCACTCATTAAACATTTGTTGAAGCGAACACAAGTAAAGCAGCCTCCCCATTTGACAGGCGCATCCTTTATTACCCCACTGCGCTGTCTCCCGCGCTAACTCTCATTCATGCGACAGTGACCTGATGATGATGCAGCAGTGTTCTCGGGGCTGGGACAGAATGAAGAATCAGCCACAGGGAGGGACACACCGGTGGGCAGACAGAACACGCAGAGTTCTGGTGGTGCAGGGACCTGGTGGGCTGGGGACAAGTGGCAGGGACATTAGTCCCACTGGGGAGTGGACCCTGCCTGGGGGCATCTCAGCTGAAGGCTGAGCCATCGTTGGCCAGTAGGGCGGCCGAGAGGCATTCTAGCCACGGAAATCAGAGATGTTAGTCATTCTCCAGCACCTCTTAAAGCGGGAGGAGCATCTTATTATATGACCAAGTGACGTGTTTCCTAGAGGGTAACTGTTTCAGTCCTCACGGCTTCCAGCACTGTGCATGACAGGCTGTGCTCTATGACTCCTCCACTGTTAGAGGGATTTAGTCATACAATCCTACTGAGGATGGGCAGCAGGAAAGAAGAACAAGCAACCCTACTAACTGCAAAATTAGAAAGAAAGAAAGAAAGAAAAGAAAGAAAGAAAGAAAGAAAGAAAGAAGGAAAGAAAGGAAAAGAAAGAGAGAAAGAAAGGAGTGCAGCCCTGTACACTCCAAAACAGAGTATCAAGTAATTAAAGTCAAACCCCAAGGACTTTGTTTTTCTTTTGTATTGGTTTGCTCATTTATTTTTCATTGACCTTTGGCTTTTGCCTAACCAAAGATCTCTAAATGTTTTCTACAGGCCACTCTGTAGCAGAAGTAATCACACCTAGGAAATCACTGATCCCGACTTTCTTGAGAATTGTGCCTCCGAAACGGTTCTATTCAAGAGCATAAGGCACGCCCCGGCAAGTCAAGCAGTGGCCATTTCACTGGAGTCAGTCTCGCCCATTAACCTCCCGGTCCACCATGAAAGGGAGGCTGAGGGAACCGAGATACAAGTGGCTCAGTGAACGAGGAGGAAAGACCCTAAGCCTCCACAGTTATGATTTCTAATCAGCACACACACACGGGTAGTTTAGGAAAATCCTGAAGGAATGGCGGACTTTCCTTTTAGTTCAAATACAGATTAAGAATTCCAGTACTGCTGGGCGTGGTGGCGCACTCTGTAATCCCAGTGGCTCAGGAGGCGGAGGCAGGAGGATCGCAAGTTCAAGACCAGAGGCAGTCTGTCTTGACTGAGATCCTGTCTCTAAAAAAAAATAAATAAATGAAATAAATTAAATTAAATTAAAAAATGGGCTGGGGGTGCAGCTCAGTGGTGCAGCACTTGCAAAGCATGCAAGCGTGAGGCCCTGGGTTCAACCCCCAGTACCAACAAAATAAAACAAAAACAAGAATTCTATTACTACTGCTTTTCTAGAACTTCATATTGTTCTTCTCCATTTTCCCCATATGGAAGACAGGTGCTTTCCCGTTCCCCACAATTTTTTTTCAGGGAATCTATTGTTGTTGTTGTTAGTTGTTGTTAGGTGCTATCGAGTCGGTATCCAACTCATAGCGACCCTCATAGGGTTTTCAATGGCTGAGTGCTTCGGGATTGTCTTGGGAGTGGATTGCCAGGTCCTTCTCCCATTTTTGTGGTGCTAGGAATTGAACTTGGGGCCTCAGAGACTGCAGCGCAGTGCTCTACCCACTGAGCTAAATCCCAACCCATCTATAGCAGAATCAAAAATTCTCTTCCAGTTCTGGTAACTATTTTACATGTGGCACCACAGAGAAACATCCTTTCTCCAGAAGCCAGTGGAAACTGGCTGGACAGCGCAGCAGGAACACAGAGATTTCACCACGTGAGGAGCAGTGGTCACTGCAGAAGGGCAGGCTTGGGGAGCCGTCCTGCAGCCCTGTCCTTGCTGCTTGCTCTGCAACATGGCCGCTTCCTACCCCAGCTCTGAAAACCACTAGCGTGGACTTTCACTTGTTCACACCCATGAGGAAAGCTGTGATTTTCTTTTTCGTTATGAGCTGGTGCTATCTTTTGGTTAGGATGCCCCAGAGAGAAACAGAGAATCTCTTTTAATGGTCTTTGTCTAAAACTGGCTTAGCAGGAAATTAAATCTGCCAAATTTCGCCTAAGCTCAGAAACTGGCAGCAGGCTAAGCAGCAGGCGAAGAGGTAGAGGTGCAAGAACAAAGGGCCAAGAGGGAGAGAGTGGAGGGACAGACTCCAGCAGGCGCCTGGGGGCGTCCTGGCCAAGGATTTCTTGGGAACCGTGTTTAGAGGGACAGCACAGGGGCAGTGTGTGGCTGGCTCCCTCTGGGGACTCTGCAGTCTGCGGTCGGCTGCAGGGCAGTGGCAGGATGTCCCTGCTCCATCGCCACCTGCATGGAACATTGGCTGGGGCTCAGGGGAGCCCTTGCTGTGGTCCGGAGGTCGCGGGCTCAGGAAGCCTCTCCAAGCCCTCAGTCCTACAGCGCCCGTCTGAATTCCTCTGCACAGGTGGACAGGGATGAGCTGTAAAATCCTCCGAGAGGACGGAAGTTGTCCCCCTGTCCCCTTTGCTCCTCTCTGGCAGGGGAAATCTGGAAACTGGTTCCTGGATGAGTTGCTTTCCTCTAGTTCTCCAGCACACAGGTCCCCAGGCCACGGACCACCATCGGTCTGTGGCCAGTCAGGGACCAGCCTGGGGCTCCCAGCAGGAGTGGAGCTCATGAGCATGGGACCGTGTCCTCCCCATCCATGGAAAACGGTTTTCCATGAACCCCGCCACTGGTGCCAGGAAGGCAGGGGTTGTGGCTCCAGAGGAATCCCTAGGAGCCTTCTACTTTGTCTTCTAGAATGTGCTTCCATGAAGCTGTACTTTCGTGGACGGATTTTATCCCCACATAGGCTCTTTCCACATGGTCCTGTGCCGCTTCTTTTTGATATTGCAATGAACCGCACCATGATGGATTTTACCGCTAACTTTCAGAGCGACTGACACAGGGTGTCCTGGACCCTAAAAGAAGACTGGCGCGTTAGCAAGGGATTCACTTTGTTCTCCCAACAACGACAGAGATGGGACCGCTCAAAGTTAGGTAAGGTGCATTACAGGCTCCTGAAGGTACAGTTGGCCTCCTCAGCCACACCTTCCACACCTGCAGATTCAGCCAACCACAGAATGAAGGTATTCCAACAATAACTGGGTCTGTACTTAACATGTACAGAGATTTTCTGTTCCTGTCATTATTTCCTACATAATACAGTATAGCAACTCTCTACACGGCATTGACATGGCATTAGGCATTATAAGTCATCTGGGGACAATTTACAGTTTCCGGGAGAATGTACCTAAGTTATATGCTGACACTGTATATCTCATATAAGGAACTTGAGCATTCGTGACTTTTGATTCTGGTATCTGCAGGGGTCCTGGAGCCAATGCCCCATTGACACCAACAAACGGCTGTATGTAGATCTCTGCGATTTTAAAAATAAGTTTTGTAACTCGGGAAAAAAATATTTTTTTTTCTTTTGCGGTACTGGGGAGTTGAAACCAGGGCCCTATGCATAATTCTTTGCAATCACTTAACCACTGATCTGTACCCGTAGGCCATTTTTTGCTTTGTGTTTTGAGACAGGGTCTCAAGAAGTTATGCAGGTAGCCTCTGGCCTCAAACTCGCAATCCTCCTGCCATCACCTCCCAAGTCACTGGGATTAAAGGCCTGCACCACAGTGCTGAGCTATAACTTGGATATTTAATAAAGTTACATTTAACAGAAACTCACACTACTGAAGGCCATGTTGGAGAGAAGCCTTCTGGGTTTTAGGATGGAACCTGCCGACTATAAGGGCACATGCACACCCCACATAAATTAACTCTCTCCCCTCTCAGACTCACCTGCTACACGGTTTCCTTTGTAATGGGCCAGTTTCTATCAGTACAAATACTAAACATTGGTGTGGGGATTAAAACTGAATCCATTTTTAGAAAAATCTATAAACCAGATATTCAACCTTAGAATTTGCTTTGTGATTATTGGTTCTTTATGCATCACAGATATCTTGTAACTCAGGAAAATTAGAAATTCAGTCTATGGGATGGCTTCCACTCTGTGTAATAAGGGTCTTTGGGGTAAATCAGGCTTGTTTGGACAGTGACTACCAAAGCGATCTACAGACTCTTCTCAGTATTAGTAACTCATCCTGAAATACCAGATGGATCAGATCCACGTATATGCGGGAAAGCGTCTATTGGCATTAAACATCCCTGGATATATTTAAACCTCCATAGCTGCACATGTTAAAGGGACGGTGCAGAATATTAGAAGAGCCATTTTCTCCCTTCAAATGTGATGTGTAGGAGCAGTGCTGAGCAATCTCCCCATCACAAAATGAGGTTTATCCTAGAGATGACGTGGACTCTTCTGAGGACAGGCAGCTATGGGCTGGATGAGCTACGTTTCACTCTGTTCTGTTGGTAGCAACATCAAAGAAAGACCTGGTTCCTCTGGCACGGAATGCATTTTTATCAAACCTTCGTCTAAAACATCCTGGGACAACAATGACCTAAGGCCAAATTGGATATGAAGAAAAATTCGAGCCATGCTAGTCTTCGGGGCTTTCAGGGTGTTCTCCTCTGTCTCTTTTTTATGCACTTCCCCAACACATCATGATGTAGATCTCTGACCTGAGCACGTACTGCCCACTGGCCTGAAATTTCCTTTCAATCATTTCTGCCTCTAACGTTATCTATGCGGCCCTTAAAACTCAGTCTCCATCTACCTTATCTAAGCCGCCCTTGACCAGTCTTAAAGGAGGAACCGTTCATTTATGCAAGGCACAAATATCTACCCACTTTAGGTTTTCTCCACAAGAGGTGGCCATACCACTGTGGCGTCCCATCCCGCCAGATCTCGGAAGCTAAGCAGCATTGGCCTGGTTAGTACTTGGATGGGAGACCACCTGGGAACACCAGGTGCTGTAGGCTTGGGAGAAGGACCTGGCAACCCATCCCCCAAAAACAATCATTGAAAACTCTGTGGATAGAAGAGAAGCACAATCATGTTTCCCCTGTTGTCACTATGAGTCACTGTGAGTCAACACCGACTCCAAGGCACCTACCACCAACAGCCTCAATAGGCGAACCTGTCTTTTATAATGCCAATTTAAAATACTCGGCTCCTTACCTCATGTTGCTGCTTTGTTTTGCTTCAAACTGAGCAGACGGCATAACAACCTCTCTCATCCACACATCATTGCTGCCTGTGTTCTAAGTGCAGTGTCGTGACCTACATGATGGGGCCGCACCAAGGCCTGAACCAGCACAGACGCCCTCAGCAGGAAGAGAGAAGCTGGGCGTGGTGGTGCACGCCTATAACCCCAGCGACTTGGGAGGCAGAGGCAGGATGACCAAGAATCAAGGCCAGACACAGCCCGCACAACTCAACAAGATCCCGACTCAAAATAAAAGACAAAAAATGGACCGGGGAGCAGCCCAGTGGTAGACCACCTGTGAAGTGTGTGTGAGGCCCTGGGTTCACCCCTCAGGTACTGCAGAGTGTGTGTGTGTGTGTGTGTGTGTGTGTGTGTGCAGTAAAAGGCTTTTTGTCCACAACCCCATGGCTGTAAGTGTCCCGGCCTGCCTTCCATCTGACTACCAGCATGTGCTTCATTCAGGCAAAGCCAAGGGACTCAGCATTGGGGTCCTTTGACCTACTCTGCGTGCACATGGTGGCCACTGTGTCTGCTGGCTGTCCCTTCTCAGACCCCTTTATTCGACCCGTGTTTGGAAATCCACCTGTAACCAACACCGCCTCCTCCACATCTCTCCCTCAGCTCCCGGGCTCCTCCCTCTCTATCTCTGTGTCTGTTTCTACTGCACATTTGCTATTCATTGCTCCCCCCTTTTTATTGCAGTCATGCAGTATTTACTTGATTTATTCCTTATGTTATAGATTCTATGACCTACCCAGTTGTTCTTGGGGAACTAAAAGAACTTCACTGAGGAACTAAAACAACACTGAAATAAAAACACTCCTGGTTTAGGATTTTGCCACACTTACCCCGGCCAAGAAGAACGCATGTACAAAATGCAAAGACTGGAATCAGGCGTTTCCAAATATTTTACCTTCCCTGAATAAGATGGGCCACAAGTTTACACTTAAGATGGAATAGCAAAGATTGAAAATGCAGGAAGGAATGTTTTGTGCTCTAATGCCATTGTTTTCCTGTAATGTCAGCATTGTCAGTCGTTTTATTAAACATTTTTACAAGGGCCTCTCAGAAATGCAGGCTTTTGAAGAATACATTCCAATTTTGTTCTCCAAGGACTACAAAAATATAGTCTAGAATGCCATTTTGAATCGTGTCATCTAGCGATTTTAGCCAGATGAATGTCATCATGCTGTTATGTTTACAATAGAATTTGTTACCTCAAGATCATTACAGTCCACAAATACAGACTTACTTCAAATAATAACAATTCAACCTAACAAAAAAGGAATGTTCTTTATGTGAGAAATATCTCTATCAGAGACATCTTGCATACCACGGATTAAAGAGGTAACCCAGTGGGAGAGGCGACAGGTCATTATGTGTTGAAAAATCTAAATGCAATAAATGCTATCAAAAGATTAATGCAGACTTTTACCACAGGGAAGCTAGACTACAAACATCCCACTTCTTTCTGGTCCCTCTGCTTGCTGTTGGGTTCAAGGCAAATTACCACAAGGAAGATAAACACAGGGAAATAATTAAGGAGTGTGCGGACCATAAAACTCCCTTGATGGATTAGAAGGTGTCTGATGGAGCAGATATGGGGTGAGTGTTCTCAGAGCTTAATTCTCTATCCCAGGGAGATTTGTAGCACTACAGAGTGTAGATGGTAAATTAGAACAAGTCCTTGGTAATTTAGAGAACCCTGGGAGACCCTGTCGCACCGCAGGAGCGAGCCCAGGAGCTTTAATAAGAATGAACCTGGGCAAGCCTGTGTAGACCTTTGCCTAGACCTCATGTGCCGCATTGTTGCCATGTAGGGGGAAACTGGGAGGAAATTGGCAAAAACCCCCAAACTGGGAAAATGGCTTTTGAAGATCTGGCTTGTAAATTAGAAATCTAGGGAAAATGAAAGTAACTTGGTTGGACATTTGTACAAAACCCTTCACAAATCCCCCTAACCTGATTGGACAATTGGACTCAAAGCTGATTGGCTCAGGCCATTCCATGGGCGAGCTATATAAGGAACTGCACTGTGGCAGCTCACCCGTTTTTCTCCCAGACCTTTGACTACCAACAAGGAAAGACCCCTTTTTCACCCGGACCACCAATGAGGAAACAGCTCTCTCCGCTCTCTCACCGGGACCTTCAGTGAGGAAAGAACGCTCTCCTGTCGCGATCATCAACAAGGAAAGAACTCCTCTCCACTGTGACCACCGACATGGAAGCACATGCCCTTGAGGCTGTATAAGAGCTGTTAGCACTCAAAGCTGTATGCTTTGGGCTTTCTCTCCGTCCTGATAAGGGCAGAGAAATAAAGAGCTGTGTTTGTCCCCTGCAAGGCAAAAGCATCTAAGACTTTTCCTTTCTCCCATCTCCACAGGTATCCCGAGGGCTGTGGGAGTCCGCACCCCTCATCTGAGGGTCCTGAGTGAATTGTGTGTAGTATCTGTGGGCATGGCAGCGCTGCCTGTCCGAACACCCCAGCCGGACCTGGAGGTGCCGCCCCACATTGCCCCATCCTCTGCCAGAAGTTCTGCCTCAGGATGCAGATGACACATCTCCAACACAGCATAGCTTCAGTTCTTGACTATGAGGCAAATAAAATTATCCTCCTTCTCAGTAAGCACAGCTCTCCTATAGTCAACATCCACAAGACTGTGGTGACACTGTCCCTCCATGTGCTCAGCCATTTCTGCTCACTAGGCAAAGAATCGGTTGGTCCGAAGGTTGTAGGTTATCACTTTGTGCAGTGTTTCCACCCTACAACCGTACTTGACCGACTTTGCATTTGCCTGCAGCGGTAGCCCTGTGGCATCCAATCCCGTCAGATCTCGGAAGCTAAGCAGGGTCGGGCCCGGTTAGTACCTGGATGGGAGACCGCCTGGGAACGCCAGAAGCTGTAGGCTTGGGAGAAGGACCTGGCAACCCCCTCCCAAAAATCAATCTGCCATTGAAAACCCTATGCACAGCAGAGAAGCACTGACAGTAGTGTTTCCCCTGTTGTACAGAGGGTCCCTATGAGTCGGATACCGACTCGATGGCACCTAACAACAACAACAAGGCAAAGAATCTGGGCTGTTCATCCCTGCTGGACATCAGACATTAGAATATCAGGAAAAGGGTCTACCTTTTACTATCTCAGGAGAAAGCATTCCTTCTGGCAGCCCTAAAAATAAATAGCAAGGTGTCTCACCTACAACCAAAATGCGTCTTGGAAGGCCTCTTGCATCATGCTAGGAAGCATTTGGCCAGAGCCTCAGCAGACGTCAGGGCCCAAGATTTCCTTAGCACAGAGTACCAAGCAGGCAAATACCTCCTGCCAGAAGGCCGCCTGGGTGGTTGGACAGATCTACCATGCTAAATACGTAACTTGGGGAGATTTTCTTGGACTGAGTCTGAAAGTTACTTTTTTCCTGTACATGGTGCCTGCTATTACTACCTGATGGAGGAAAACATGAATCAACGATGTTAGCATCAACCTGGTCCAGGGCTCCACAGAGTTGATCAGTTGTGTTTTCACTCTCAGAGCCTAGCCTGACCTGCAGATCCCAGCACAGGTCTTCCCGGTGCCTCTGCCTGTCTATCCAGCACTGACAGTGAAATGGAAACCTACTCACCATCACCGGCCCTCTCTGTCCTCTGCCTCACAGCATCTCAAGTATTTAAAAACAAACACTCGATGCTTTTATGGGAGGAGGACTCAGCAGCCCACTCCTGAAGCAATCCTGAAGTAGCCATTGAAAACCCTATGAAGAGCAGAGAAGCACTGACATAGTGCCAGGCATGGCACAGAGTCTGGGAGCATTTCATCTTGTTGTACGTAGGGTCCCCATGAGTCAGACCCAACTGGACAGCACCTGACAACAACTCATTGGTTTTAACTTTTCTCTTGGTCAAACTTATGATCAAAAGTTTTCCAAATATTCCTCAAAAATCACGGATACCAGATTATTTGTCACAGATGCAGAACAATTCCTCGCTGGTCTACCAAAGCTGTCCCACAGAATGAGTGCTGGAGATGGAACGTGGCTCCCAGAGAGTGGGATGGCTAAGGCACGTGGACAATGGGAATTCTATGGTCCATCACATTTTCTTTGTCCTTTGAGACACTGTCCTTAAAACTGTGTTGTGCTCTCTCACACATGTCCTACGACAACTACTTCACTTGCAAATTGATCTTCTAGTAGAACACCGGCCACCTCTCCCCCTGGCCTGAGTGACTCCCCAGTCTTCCTCCTTGGGTTAGATCGCTCCTCAGACTTCTGACTTTTGGGGTTGTTGCTTGCATCAGTGAGGGGCAAACTCTCAGATCGGAAGCCATGATTACACGGGCTATTTTCTGAACACTTATAAAATGCCCTCACCAACCGCCTGCATTGTTACTCTGTGTCATCTTCCCATTGTGCCCATTGTGTTTACTTCTGTAGTGACCAGAGAGTATTGAATACTCAGGTCACTGAGCTTAGTAGAAAACCAGGGCGATTTCCGAAGGTCATAGCAGTAGAAATAGACAAAGGGTTAATTCAAACAAGTGGCACAATGGAAGAAAACTAATAGCAAAGTTGATACGCAAGAGGCATAAGCAACCCAAGGTAGGGAGCAGCCTCAAAGAGGGGCGGCACGTGGCCCTTTCTTTGGTAAGAGTCCTGGGGTGGGTGTTGGGCTGGGATTGAGCTCAGTTCGTAGAGCGCCGCTCTGCAGTCTCTGAGGTCCCGAGTTCGATTCCCAGCACCACAAACATGGGAAAAGGACGTGGCAACCCACTCCCAAGGTAATCCTGAAACAGTCAGCCATTGAAAACCCTATGAGGGTGGCTATGAGTCGGACACGACTCAACGACACCTAACAACAACAACCTGGGGTGGGAGGCAAGTTGGCCCTAGCATCGGGTTTACTTCTGTCTAGCCAGGACATGCCTCCTGGGGGCTCAGAGTCAGCACAAGGGAGCAGCTTCCCCTTGTCCTCCACCCTCCCGAGAGTGACCTTGTTCACCGATGGGCATCGGAGAGCCTCGGGTGGACTAGTGATGGGCTCTGCTGGTACGTCTGTTCGCTAACCAGACAGCCTACATTTCCCGGCTGGCTTTGAGGCTCATCGGTTCCATGAGGGGGGCAAACTCCTCGCTTCTCTAAGCACTTTTCTCATCTGTAAGTAGGCGTCATGGACACTTCCCATATGTTCTAGTGAGTATTCAGTGGAATAAAGCTCAAAAATGCCCTGTACATTTGGTCATCAATAAGTGGCACCGAATGGTGCCACGTAATATTGCCTCGTATCCTTCGGGCTGTGGAGCCGTGCGGCATCTCCTCGGCCATGCGTCTGTGCCAGGCTGAGGGTGGAGTCCTCACTTGTCCATCTGCCTGAATATCTTACCATCTCTGCTGGGACACCACCACAGCTTGGCCGCTAATGGCGCACGCTTCCAGCCACATGCTCCTTGTGCTGCAGATACAGGCTAGGGTTTCCCCTCTGCATATACTCTCCTGGGTTACGTGGCACTATCTAAAAGCCCACCAGTGATCTCTCTGACTGGTACAGAATGTTGCGCTCCATTAACATAGTATGCATATTATCAACTTCAACACTTCAAGTCTCCGTGGCAGACATGAAACTACATTTACTCACTTTTAAGATCTTCATATTAGCTGGACATTGTGGCGCGTGCCTGTAATCCCAGTGACTCAGGAGGCAAAGGTAGGAGGACTGCAAGTTCAAGACAAGAGGCAGCCTGTGTAACTTAGTGAGACCCTGTCTGAAATAAGAAATAAGGAAGGGGTAAAGATGCAGCCCAGTGGTAGAGTGCTTGCAAAGTATGTGGGAGGCCCTGGCTTCAACCTCTGAGTACTGCAGACAAACGAACAAACAACAACAACAACAAAACAACATCAAACTGAAACAAAAAGACTTTATACCTAATACCCATTATTTACTCATTGGTGTATACATATGTATTGTTATGTGCTGGTCTTAATTCTTTTCTAATTATTGTACTTTCCTATTAAATATTCTGTGCCCCCTCCAATTTTATTAGTTCTTATATAGGGCACTGAATTTCTACCACGCTAATGTTTTGTACATTATAATTTGGGTATTTTTCTCTCTCTCAATTTTCGGTTGAAATTCGTTCTGAGAGAATGGACTCATTTCTAAGCCTAGCACCTTCCTGTCGCTTTCTAAGACTTGAGCATCCTGCTGAGGTTGTGCTGTGGGTCATTTTAACACAGCCCACGGATCATGAGAGACGTGTTTTCCACTTCCAGTCTTCACCCTCAGACGCAAGGAATGCATGGAAGAAGTACAGGCTCACTGGGGGTCGATGAGGCTCAAGCTGGCCTTATGATTTAACAGGTTTATAAACTGAATGTGCAGCTTAGACTCCCTAGGCTCCAAGCACAGCCTCACCCACACATCTTACTGGGGAGAACCCATAACATAAAGTGAGTGGGACTTCTGGAAACAGCAGAGCAATAATCAGATGTAGGTTTCTGTCAATCATCTTTATGATTACTATAAGAATTGTACGCGTTTTGGATCACCATCCCTTCCCTTTAGGGCCATGTCTCACTGAAGTGGACAGAGACTATGTGGTCCACACCACTGATGCCTTAAAGAGAGGCTACCCAATGGCCACCAATGCCCTAAGAACACGTGGGAAAGCTCAAAAAGCTCCGAAGCTGTTGGGACCCTACACGAAGTACCAGGCATTCCAGGGAAATCTCACAGTCTACTGAAGGCTGTAATGACTAAACACAACAAGGATACATATATACGTGTGTATGTGTGTGTGTCTATATATAATTTGTTGCTGTTGTTAGGTGCTGTTGAGTCGAGTCTGACTCATAGCAACCCTCATAGGGTTTTCAATGGCTCACTGTTTCGGGATTGCCTTGGGAATGGGTTGCCATATCCTTCTTCCATTTTGCGGTGCTGGGAATCAAACTCAGGACCTCAGAGACTGCAGAGTAGCACTCTACCAACTGAGCTAAATCCCAGACCCATATCTATCTATCTATCTATATATATAGATATAAATATGTATCTATACATATATACATATATTTATACTTATATGCGTGCATGTATATATACACATATAAACATGCACACACATATATAGATAGGTACAGATATATACATAGATATAGAGAATGAATTAAGTACATTAAATAATATATAAAATACATTAAGCATACAGACTGAGAATTTCTTAAGTATTGTAGTAATTTATTTTCATTTTTATTTTTTTGCAGAGATGGGGCATTAAACCCAGAGCCTTCTGCACACTAGGCAGGTCCTCTACCACTGAGCTTCAATCCTGGCCCAGTTTTTACTTTTTATTTTGAGTCAGAGTCTCGCTAAGTTGCACCAGCTGCCTATGGCCATGAGCTCATGGTCCTGCTGTTTCAGCCTCCTGAGCCGGCGGGATGACAAGGGTGCAGCACAGAGCCCAGCTTCTGTGGTAACTTAAAGTAAGGGGATCATTCCACGCATAAGTGAACTCCCTGATAGTTGCTTTTCTATGGAGTTGCTAGCTAGCTTTCGCCTTCTTCCTTCAAATTCTCCTGAGTCAAAAGAGGAACAGGTTGTCTTTTTCCAGGTTTCCCGACGCACCCCTAGCCCATGGGGCACAGAATCGTAAACCTTCCAGCACCTGTGGCTTTGAGTAGTTACAAAACTTCTGAAGATCCCAGAGAAGGTTCAAAGGCACTAGAGGAAGGCAAGTTACTACAGGCGGGGAGAGCTTCTCATAAGGGACCTGAAGACCTATAGGGAGAAACTCTGAGAAACTGCTGTTTACAACAGTTTATTCAACAATTTTCTCCTATTTACTCAGAATAGTTTTCAATGGAAACATCATTAACCCATTCTTAAAATTATTGTGCAGAATATTTTAACCTTTGGAAAAAGAAAATCAAGTACTATCGATATCCATTTTAAATAAACTCACTGTACTCATACAGAGTGAGATTAATATCATGTCAATTTCTTAAAGTAATTTTTAAATTAAAAAAATTAAATGCCTAAGTTTTTTTGAAAGTCACGTTTGTCTTTCCTAAAATCTCAGCCTTTGACGTATTATAAAATAGTCTGTATGTCCTGTACCAGGACCATCTTTCCTAGTTAAGAGGAAAGACAGAGGGCCTCCAGGTTCTCCGAGAAGCAGCCTGCAGGCCCCGAGGGCTCAGGACCTGTGGGGCTGGGCACTCACTCGGGCAGCTGCGCACACCCCCCTCCATAATCCATCTTCAAGGCTCATTTGAGCCAAAAGGCCCCAGAGCGTGGACGGACTCACCCAGACACCGAGTCTCCTGCCCGCTCCAGAGCCCGTTGGCCAGGCACTCTCGGACGTGGGAGCCCACAAGGGTGTAGCCCGTGTTGCATGTGAAGATGGCTGTGGCTCCGTAAACAGTCAGCGTCCCAATCTTGTTGCCGTTTGGCGGAAAGGACAGGCTTCCGCAGGAGATCACTGGAGGAAGGGGAAAAGTGAACGTTATTTCAGGGCTGCCATTACTGTGGGGCTGGGCTGGGATTTAGCTCAGTGGTAGAGCACTGCGCTGTGGTCTCTGAGGTCCTGAGTTCAATTCCCAGCACCGCAAAAATGGGAGAAGGGCCTGGCAATCCACTCCCAAGGCAATCCCGAAACAGTTAGCCATTGAAAACCCTATGAGGGTCGCTATGAGTCAGATACCGACTCGACGGCACCTAACAACAACAACAACTAACAAGGAAACAGAAAACCCCTTGAGTGGCATCTTGCACGAAGAACATGAGGCAGGGAGGTAGGTCAGGGCTGGACGGACAACTGGGTCCAAGCTTAGCTTTCCTTCTCTCGTGCCCTTGAACTGAAAACTTATTGAAAGCACAGAGCAGATTCCAAAGCACCCTGGGTGTAGCAGTGACCCACTGTGGCTATTTTTCATCCTCACAGGGAGCTGAGCTTTTCTGTAAAGGGCACAGTCTATGAACTCACTCACCCTCGAGCACCTCTGCCAGACGCGTTGGCCATTGTCCACCTTTCTGTCCACACTGGTCCGAGCAGAGTCACACTCACTGGGACACCCACGTACCCTACCAGGAACTGGATGTGAAGTGTTTTTACCAGAGTCAGTCTGCGGGGACACAGTGGGGCGTTGCTAACATCGAGGACTTCTGAACCGAGTTGCAGCGCTGAGTTTTTCTTTCAGTTACCTGTGCAATTTGCTGGGGTCCTGAGCTCCCTGTGAATGCTGAGTACACAGAGCTATGTGGGGCCTTTCAGGAGATTATTAATTGCGTATGCAAGATAAGTGGTTCTGGGGCGCCTGCCCATGGTCCCAGCGGAGTGACTGAGCATGTCCACTGTGACCTGCAGAAGCACTTCTGGCTGGCAGATAGCTAAGGGGAAGCCACACGGGGGGTTCTTACGACCCCCGGAACATCTCTGCACCTCAAGACCATAAACCTTTGAGCACAAAAGCACAGAATCTCGGGGGAAGAAGGAGGAAATCGCAAAACCAGAGCCAACTGACCGTTAGAGGCTGGCCAGTGTCTGAATCCCGGAAGAATGAAAGTCCTACACAAGCTATCCGAAGGGAACGTCCGGAGCTCTGGATGAGCTGTGATGTGTGCAGTGCATGAAGGCAAACTGCCGAGTGGCAGAAAGTCCTGAGCCCTTACTCCAGGAAACTGGTAAAAGGCGGGAGAGCGTGAGGAAGGACACAGACAGGCTCCGTGCGGGGGACCCATGTCCAAGCTCGAGCTCAGGGAGTGTGGACAACTTCCTAACCGACTCAGACCCTGGCAGGGATGACCACAGGACCGTCCAGGGTGGGCTGTTCAGTGGACAAAGCCGTGGCTCACACATGTGGGCATATGCAATTAATAATCTCCTGAAAGGCCCCACATAGCTCTGTATATAAAGCAGGACTTGCTTATAGGACAGAATCAAATCTGCTTTTATTCCAAGATGCAACGTTCAACTCAACTTCAAACGGACAGCCAGCCACCCAGGCCAGGTGTGATCTGCAGGCGTGGTTCACCCGAAGTCTAGAGCTCAGCTCCAGGGAGGGGCTCATGGTTAAGGATGCCCCCTTCATTTTCTGGCATCTGGGACTGCTGAAGCGTCACCGCACCACAGACTGCGCACTCAGGAAGACAGATGACACCTTTTCCACATCAAATGTCAGTGAATTCTAGTGGAATTGAGATTTCTACAATTTATGACGAACTTTTCTCTAAGCCTTTTCCCAAGCACAATGTGAACTCGACGTTTTCAAACGTCGGTGCTTGTCTGAAACGTCCTGAGTGACGCTGAGGTGTGGGCCAGGGTCCCCACGAAGGTCTCCAGGCACCTTTAATAAGAGACCAGGAGAAGGCTCCCTCCGCCTCCACGCCTGCGTCCAGCCCCTGCCTCCGTGAAAGCATCCTGGCAACGAACCTAATCCAAGTTTGTGTCTAATGAGGTTTACTCGATTGCAAAGAAGGAATAGAGTAAAACTGAGCTTTTCAGTAGCTGGATAATGGCATTGCAAGGATAGATTTTCTTTGGCAGTCAACCCACTTCATTAATGAGGGTAGCAACAACCTGGGGAAATGGGCTTAATTGTAAGGGAGACCTCGTCACTGCTCAGAGTAAACTTTGTCCAACGTCAAGGAGAAAGTTCTATCTGCGTGTTGTCTTCCCCTCAAGTTTCCAAGATGAGTTCATCCAACTTGCTTTTCCTCCCCCCGTTGAGAACACATTCTTGCTCACAGTGTGGGGCGTGTTTGCAGGGCGAGTGCTCACAGGGACATCGAGTGCCCCCATTCCTCCACGTGCGCACTGCATCTTCTGCCAGGACTGGGCGCCTCCCACAGGAACCTTCCTTCTCCTTTTTCCTTCTTTGGGCCCTTGCAATCATGTTGAAATCTTCTCCTTCCGAGAACAGCTCCGTGGCCTGTCATTCCTCATGCTGGTATGCTCAGCATTATTGCCAGAAGTGTGGGTGTCTCTCATAAACATGCTCAAGAGTGGGTGCTTTCACTGTGTGAGCCGGTACAGGGCCAGTCCACGCAGGTCGCTCGTGACAGCCACGAGCAGTCAGCAGGGGGCAGGTTCCCCTCTGTGTGAGAAGACCTGGGCTCTCTGCCTCCAGGACAGGCTCAGGGCCTCACGATGGCTGTTTCCAAACACATACAGGGGTGATGTGCAGACCAGAGTCTGGGATGGCTGGGTGAGATCTAATGGGCCTGAGCTACAGCCACTGGGTGTTAGTGAGAAGGCCTCACTCAGAGGGAAAATGTCAAAATAGGTGATCAGCTGTCTTTGGGGCAGGATCACTGGATGTAAACTGAGCGTTTATGAGCACATCATTGAGAAATTCAATGCCAGGTTCCCTGAGTTATGTCTATTGTCCACTCCGAACTAGGTAGAGCAGTAATGCCCCCCTCAGATGGGAAAGGAGTGTGGGCTGACAGGCACAGGCTCCTTTATACTGAGTGACAAGCCCTTGCACACACCTAGCTACAAATTGTTGTTGTTGTTGTTAGGTGCCGTCGAATTGGTATCCGACTCATAGTGACCCTCATAGGGTTTCCAATGGCTGGTTCGGGATTGCCTTGGGAGTGGATTGCCAGGTCCTTCTCCCATTTTTGCAGTGGTGGGAATTGAACTCAGGACCTCAGAGACTGCAGCTCAGCACTCTACCAACTGAGCTAAATCCCAGCCCCAAACAACTATTTGAAGGTATGTTGTTGTTGTTGTTAGGTGCCGTCGAGTAGGTATCTGATTCATAGGGACCCTCATAGGGTTTTCAATGGCTGGTTGTTTTCGGGATTGCCTTGGGAGTGGATTGCCACATCCTTCTCCCATTTTTGTGGTGCTGGGAATTGAACTCAGGACCTCAGAGACTGCAGTGCAGCACTCTACCAACTGAGCTAAATCCCAGCTCTAGTTACAAATAGGCCACCAAAAACTAACTGACTTCACAGGTTGACCAAGGGCTCCAATTAGATAGATAGGACTGTTCCAGAATTTAGGCAACGTTCTTTGCATATCTCTAACTAAAGAACATTCTAACTGGACTTTGTGAACGTATGTGAGTTTAGAATTGAAAAGGCAAAGATAAGTTTTTATGATTCATGGATTTCTGCTATAAATACATTTCTTGCTTTTCAAATACAAACAAGAAGTCAAACAATACAAATGTAACAACAACAACAACAACAGAAAGAATAATGAGCTTCCTCTTGCATAAGCCCCTGATCTGGAGGGGGGGCAGGTGCGCACTGGGGCACTGAGCTTGAACCCTGTTACTGCTCCTGAAGGACCAGAGTGACCAGCCAGCGACTACAGGAAGAGACCTGGGTCTCTTTGCTGCTCACCGTGGGGAATTCAAGCGCACAATGAAATGCATGTGTGGTATAGCAAAAGGGAATGGACAGAGCCAGGCGCAGTGGCCCACACCTGTCATCCCAGCAGCTCGGGAGTCGGAGGCGGGAGAATCGCAAGTTCGAGACCAGAGGCAGTCTGTGTAACTTAGCGAGACCCTGTCTCAAAAAGTAAGAAACTGGGTTGGGGTGCAGCTCAGTGGTCCAGCACTTGCAGAGCATGCAGGTGCGAGGCCCTGGGTTCAACCCCCAGTACCACCCCCCCAAAAAAAAAAAGAACAGACATATTTATTATTTTTGTCTTTGTAGATCCTAGAAAATAATATAAACATCCTAAGGCTTTCAGGCCTGCAGCCGTAGCCCTGTGGCATCCGATCCCGTCAGATCTTGGAAGCTAAGCAGGGTCAGGCCTGGTTGGTACTTGGATGGGAGACCGCCTGAGAAGGACCTGGCAACCCCCTCCCAAAAATCAATCTGCCATTGAAAACCCTATGAACAGCAGAGAAGCACTGACAATAGTGTTTCACCTGTTGTATGTAGGGTCGCTATGAGTCGGATACCGACTGGACGGCACCTAACAACAACAACAACAAGGCTTTCAGAATATTTCTTGCCTCATTTTTAGAGTGGCACAGCCTTAGAGGTCTGCAGTACTTTCCCACATTATGTTGGCTGTATTTTCCTGATATTATGAACTGACATTTCTTTCTTTCTTTTTTTAACACTACTGGTAGACTTGACCCCGGGGGCCTCATACGTGCTAGGCAAACACCACCACTGAGCTGCGCCTCCAGCCCTTTTCTTACTATTCGTTGTAATTTTTAGACAAAGCCTTGCTAAGTTGCATAGGCTGCTTCCAGCCTTAACACAGGTGGGCGCCACAGGACCCAGGTTAGCTGACTCCTGAGAGAGTAGATGGCGGGCAGACTCAATTACCAAACCCTTTCCCTAAACAAATACATACTGAATTAAAGCTGGTTGTGAAAATTACATAATGGCACTAGGGCCTGTGAACATGAACGGTAAAGGAAAAGTGGAGACAAAAGGTAAATGATCGCGTTGGCTTCTGTTTCTCCCGTTGCTTGGTCCACAGCTGCTGTGTACCTGAGATGCGATGTCCTGCAGCTCTGCGCCGAGCTGTTCTTCTACATAGCTCTTCTCAAAACACCCTGTTAACTCATGAGAGACCCTGACCTGCTCTCCAGTTCATAAATAACAAACTAACCACTGCCAATTTCTATCACATCTCTACTGAAACATTGTAACAAAGTAAACTCAGGAAGGGATGTAAGAATCCAGTCATCCTCTCTGTTGAACAGACATTAAGGTGATTTGCAATTTTTTTTTTCAGTATTGGGGATTGAACCCAGGGCCTTGTACTTGCATGCTTTCCAAGTGCTGTATCACTGAGCTGCACTCCCAGCCCATTTTTTTACTTTTGTGAGACAGGGTCTCTGCCTAAATTATGCAGACTGCCTCTGGACTTGAACTTGCGATCCTCTTGCCTCTGCCTCCCAAGCCTCTGGGATCACAGGTGTGTGCCACTGTGTCTGGCCCAGATTTGCAAATTTTTGAGATAAAGAGACTCTTCTCACTAATTTTTGTTTTGTTTGGAAATAAATCTCTATTGTTCATGAAAATTTGTTATTTATGTCAGTATATAATTGACTTACTACCATTTTAAATAAAGTAACATTTTTTCTCAGTTTTAGTTTTAATGATAAATATTTTAAATAGTGGTTCTAACTTATACACAGTAACAGAAAAAGACTTGAAGGGCTGAGTGACAGGTAGACCTCTAAGACGGACCCCCAAATTTCCCTCCCTGGAGGTAAATATCTTGTAAAAAAAGAAAATCCTCTCGCCGGGTGTTGGCAGAACTGTTAGGAACCAGTTCACTATGAGTCACTGAAAGTGAGAGTATTGGGTGGGCTGAGCTGGCGAGGCTTGCTGAGTCCTTGAAGGGACCAAGTGGCTCCTGGACCATGGCGGGCTGGTGGGTTCAGGACGCTCGCACAGGAACCGAGAGAAGATCCCATCTCCTACGGCAGCACCCAAGCCAGGTCTTCACGGCAACCCCAAGGACGCCCACTGTGCGCATGAGAAGTGAGTGGGCAGCTATCCTTGACCTGGTCAGCCTCCAGCGGAGGACGTGGCCCCAGCAGCACCCGGAACCAAACCCTGGGCGACCCAGCAGGGAGCCCAGCAGAGCGCACCCAATGTCAGACCCAGAGACTGTGACCCGGCACACCTGTGTCACACCCAGCCACTAAGTGTGTGGGACCTGGTTACATAACTACCGTGAACTAACACACGGGCTTGGACATCACAGAGGGATGCTGTCCCCGGTGGAACCCCGGGGGTGACAGCTTTCCTGGGGCCCGAGTGCACCTGCCGCGGAGGCTATAGTTCGCTGAGGAGGCCCCAGGAGGGGCCGCCCGCCTGTGCTCCGTGATGGCGTCCAAGGCGCTCAGCAACAGGGGCAGAAGGAACGGCTGGCAGCGGCTTCCAGAGCTGTAGGCGGCCCCTCTGTGTGGCGCAGCACACCCGCCAGGACGGCTCCCCTGCTCAGGGCACAACTCTGCACGCGCTGGTTGTGACGCCTCTCAATGCTTCTGCCGTTTTTTGTCTCCCTCTTTCACACTGACAAAATGGCTCCCTCTAAGGACAGTTTCCACCCAAGAAAAGAAGAAGTTGCGCAGGGTGAGACGGGGTGAATGAGGAGGTGGGCACCGAGGTCATGTGGTTTTTTTGGTCAAAAAACTGCCGAACGCTCAGCATGGTGGGGCAGGTCTGTCACCATGGCGGAAAAACCAGTCACTGTTTGCCACAACCTGGGACGTTTCTTCTGCAGGTTGTCACCAACCTCAAAACGTCCAGAGAGTAAACGTGTTGGCTGATCCTTTGACCCTGAGGAATGAATTCTGCATGCACAGTCCCCGCATGTTATAGAAACATGATCATTGTTCTCACTTTGTTTCTGGTTTTTTGAGGTCCCACCTCCCATGATGCCTTAGAGTCAGAGCAGACGCCCTAGAACTTCAGTCGGACAGAGGCAGAACACGGCTCCAGGACAGAAAGCCCTAGCTTTGGGTTTTCCCCCATCAAGAGCATTTTGCTGCTAATGAGTTTGGCTCCAGGTTGAAGGCAGCTGGGTTCCTGCAGACACTCCCTAGACAGAGGCTCTCCGTTACTAGTGTGGAGCAGCAATTTCAGGGATCGGCATGAACGTCTAGGGCCCAGCAGGCCCCGTGGAGCAGGACGCTGCCCTGGGCAGATGGAGACACGGGGGCTGGCTGTGAGTCCCTGGGAGCCAGGAGGCAGGAGAGGCTGTTCTCAGCCCGTCGAGTCTGCAGTAGGATTCCGTCAGCAGCCCACCCTAGGCTGTTAAAATCTACTGTTAAGATCCAACTTCTGGTTCAAAAATGGCCAAAAGCACGTTGGGTAGAAGAGACTGAGACAGCCAAAAGGCCAATGCTCCTGCTCCTCTCCTCAGCCCTCTTGATAACCTTGATGCAGAGTCCACAGGTCGCAAAGTGCCTTTCAAGGGTGGAGAGGCATCGAGTGAGTGGCTCAGGAATAAGGAGAAGGCAGGGACCAGGGGGCAGGGGTGAAATGGGGACTCACAGCAGCACAGGGCATCGGCCACCCAAACCAGGAAACCACTGAGAGGTAAAGAGACCATCAAAACCACGGTGGACAGAAGGCATCGGGCGGGGCCGCCTCGGGGGTATGGGGGACACCCACCATGCTGCTGGGCCTCAGTCTCCTGACGCCAGAGCCCCTCCCAACTCACCTCTGTGTTCCCAGCCAGGAGCTTGCAGGACGTGCTTAATTATCACTTACTGCATTGGAAGGCGAATTAAAGCTATTATCTGAGATCTCCGAGATACCTTTTGTCTGTCCTCTTTTTCATCTGCGTTTATTCTTAGTGAGCTGTGTATTTTATAAATTTCACACGGCTCCAACCACTTGTTTCCATGCATGATAATTTCCTTTGAACAATCCACTAAAGATGGTATATGAAAGATGCCTGAATCAAATAGTGCTCTGAACAACACCGGCATTGTCTTATTTTCCTATTTATTCATATTTATCATGAAGGCTTAACTGCTTATCTTGTACCTGAGCGGATAATCATTTCCCTTTCAAGGCAGTCATTGTTGGGAACACAATGTCTTCGGCATAAGTAGTGTTTCCTAATATCCTAATGAGAATACTTGCATGGCCGGTGTACGGAATAACAGGTACTTTTTTAAGCACAGGATTTATTTGCCTTTGTCTTTTGGTATTCTAGTATTTTAAGCCTGCAACTGTAGCCCCGTGGCATCCGATACCAGCAGATCTCGGAAGCTAAGCAGGGTTGGGCCTGGTTAGTACCTGGATGGGAGACCGCCTGGGAACATCAGAAGCTGTAGGCTTAGGAGAAGGACCTGGCAACCCCCTCCCAGGAATCAATCTGCCACTGAAAACCCTATGAACAGCAGAGAAGCACTGACAATAGTGTTTCCCCTGTTGTACAGAGGGTCGCTATGAGTCGGATACCAACTCGACTGTACCGAACAACAACAATATTTTAAAGTTTATGAAATATGATAGTTAATAAGGAAAGCCCAGCATTTAGCATTGAGTCTGGCAGTCTTTTGTGAAGCAGGCCTCCCTAAAACACCTGCTCATCACTGAAAGGGCTGGGATTTAGCTCAGTTGGTAGAGCGCTGCTCTGCAGTCTCTGAGGTCCTGAGTTCAATTCCCAGCACCGCAAATGGGAGAAGGACGTGGCAATCCACTCCCAAGGCAATCCCGAAACAGTCAGCCACTGAAAACCCTATGAGGGTCACTATAAGTAGGACACGACTCGATGGCACCCAACAACAACAACAACATCACTGAAATGAACAGACGCGCCATTTGTCTCTGTTTTAACCGACAGACCGTGACGGGCCCTGGCACCCTCCCAGGTGCATCCAGGGACATCAGCGACTCACCTTCACACCTGGCCGGGCCAGCCCCATGTCACTCACCTTTACACCTGGGCCTCTCCTCTCCGACGCTCCAGGTTCCATTCTCCTGGCACTGCAGGAGCCGCTGGCCTTCCAGGAAGTACCCAGGGCTGCAGCTCAGCAGGACCTGGGCTCCGAACTCGTTCAGTGACCCCGACACCAGCCTCCAGAGGACGTGCTCGGACAGCTGGGCCTCGATGCTGGGGCAGGGCACCGCTGCAAGAGAGACATTCTCGGGGTCAGCTCCCCTCCCCAGGCTCAGCCCAGGCTGCCTCAGTCACGAGGGCCTGGCGGACATGCAGCACGGGCACCTCCACCTGTGACCTCAGGGCTTCTCTGCCGCTCGCGTCATCATGTGGGAAGATCCCACCCCCAACATGCACTCTACTGGCTCATGACAGCCATGATGGAAACCTCGCAGGCTGAAATATCAAGGGTTAAGTCACTTACACAAGGCGTGAGGGCCATTTACACTCGACAAAAATCTGCATTAGGAAAATGGGCACATGTGTTATAAATCTGACATAGACACTGTCTCAAAATCTTCTGAGAAACTTGGAGCAGTGATTGTGCTACTGAGGACCAGCTTGGATACCGATCTGCAGAAAATGAGATGGTCTCATTCCTTCCTTTATGCAACACACACACATATGCAATATGGCTGTATATTACCGGATTTATCAGCACACAAAATCACTTAGAGACACTGCGTTGCTCATGCTGGGGAAAAACTTTATCCCGTCTTAAAGGAGATGATCTTTGGATGCTGCTGGGGAAAGGTCTAGAAGATAGCAGCTGCATGTACACAGCTATGGTAACAGTGCGATGGCACGGGTGAAAGCAGGGGGTGGCACAAGTCTTAGTAACAGGAGGACAGTATGGCCAGGCAGGTTTCAAGAGATCTGTAAGGATGCGGACGTAGAGGCAAAATTTGGAGTAGACATGAGTATAAGATTGCAAATGGGTTTTACAAATTAGAACGCAGAGCCACTTCATTGACTACGAAGCTCCCGTAGCTGACGCTCTTCAAAAGTAGCTCCTCACGGAATGGAACAGGTGGATTACTTTCTTGAGCCTGGAAGACTTAGCTAACGAAAATGTATTTTTTTCAGAATGGTAGTAATAAGTATGTTTTGCATGTAATTTCTACTCAAGTTCATAATAATTGTGTGTGTGTGTGTGTGTGTGTGTGTTAGGTGCCATCGAGTCATGTCCGACTCATAGCGACCCTCATAGGGTTTTCAATGGCTGATTGTTTCGGGATTGCCTTGGGAGTGGATTGCCATGTCCTTCTCCCATTTTTGCAGTGCTGGGAATCTAACTCTGGACCTCAGAGACTGTAGCACGGCGCTCTACCAACTGAGCTAAATCCCAGCCCTTTCATAATAATTGAGTCAAACAAATTTAAAATGCTACAAAAATCTCATCTAGGCCTCTCATGAAAATTTACCAGTACTATGCACAAATAAACTAAAAATAATTATACATTTATATATGTGTGTGTACGTGTGTGTAGCTATTGTTGTTGTTGTTGTTAGGTGCCGTG
>VMDO01018636.1:28484-41812 GCA_007922755.1 Pedetes capensis
AGTGACCCTCTGTACAACAGGGGAAACACTATTGTCAGTGCTTCTCTGCTGTTCATAGGGTTTTCAATGGCAGATTGATTTTTGGGAGGGGGTTGCCAGGTCCTTCTCCCAAGCCTACAGCTTCTGGTGTTCCCAGGTGGTCTCCCATCCAGGTACTAACCAGGCCCGACCCTGCTTAGCTTCCGAGATCTGACGGGATAGGATGCCACAGGGCTATGGCTGCAGGCGTGTAGTTATTAGCTATGTGTATATATATGCCTTTTTGTAATTTTTCTAATAGTAAAATCAAAGGGGTAAAAATGTAAAGAAAAATAGCAATTTAGAAGTAATTCTTAGGCTTATTTTTCTTAGGTATCTTTAGATACAGTTATTCTAAATTCATATGAGTACGTTGTTGTTGCTGTTAGGTGCTGTCAAGTCTTGTCTGACTCATAGTGACCCTCATAGGGTTTTTGATGGCTGATTGTTTCGGGATTGCCTTGGGAGTGGGTTGCCACATCCTTCTCCCATTTTGCAGTGCGGGCAATCAAACTTGGGACCGCAGAGACTGCAGAGCAGTGCTCTACCAACTGAGCTAGATACCAGCCCCCATATGAGTGAGTATACAAATGCTTTATCTAACAATATACTTTTCTATCCAGGATACCTTTAGAATTTCAGGCAAATGCCCACAACTCAATTAGAATTTCCTTGTCTATTTTAAGTAAAGTGCATCTAATTTCACCAAACTACATGCATCCAGATTTAACTTGATGGTTTTAATTGTTTGAACTGTCTTTTACAAACTCTGTTTTTGCCAAGGATTCAGTTTGGGGTTATACAATGGAGTAAGAAATTTTCTTTGAGCTAATACCATCGACAGCAACAAACCCCAAATTCTCCATGATTACCTCTTTATTCATGAAAATGGGATTTGGTTTGCTTGTTAATTATCTTATTCCAGTTTAATTGTTTGTTTGTATCTTTCTGCTACAGTATAAGTGCTTTTATTGTAAGCACTCTGTCTTTTCACAGTTTTCCTCAAGTAGGACATAGGACTAAGTAGGCATTATAATTGTGTGAGCATATATATATATATGTGTGTGTGTGTGTGTGTGTGTGTGTGTGTGTGTGTATATATACCCATGCATATATATACATACATATATATATATATATACATACATATATATATATGCATGTGTGTGTGTGCGTGTGTGTGTGTATATATATACACATGCATATATATACATACATACATATATATATATATATACATACATATATATATATATGCATGTGTGTGTGTGCGTGCGCATACTTTGAAAAATAACATACCTGGGATACACAGAGAAGAAAATAGGAAGAAAGATACAGAGGAAATAAAGCATACCCATGAAAACTGAAAATACAGTAGGCTCTTCTTACATACAGAAGATACTCTGCGAGACCTCTATTGGGTGCCTAAAGCTGAGACAGACCAGGGGGACCCACCTCTCCCTCAGGCGTTCAGTGTGCAGTACTGTGAATGCACCATTATAATCAATATTAATAGTAATGAAAAGAATTTTTGTTTTCTTACTATAAATGCCTCTGGTGTTGCTTATTTTTCTGTAAGGAAACATTGGTATAAGGATGGCATGATCCAATTCTCTACTTAGCAATTATTGGGCCCTTCCTTGTGGATCAGGATACGTTGAAAGAACCGTTTTCTAGCCGACCCACTCTCACACCAACACCTACCACTCTGAATACTCCACGGATATCTAAAGAAGCTACAGAATTCTAAATGTTTGCTGTAACTCCAGATGCTGAAGGTGCAGCCCCAGCCATGGCTGCTCTAACAGTTTTCAGCTTGTGCTGGAAAACTTTGTTCTTTTCTTTTGCTCTCATAAGCATTGGTGAACTCTAGATGACCATATGACTGACCCAGGCAGGGGAGGAGCACTTCCCATGGTGGCCTGGCCAAAGGGGCAGCTGTGCTGAGTGCAAGGGAATGCTGTGATTGGTGTAAACACAAACCTGCATTTGCATGGCAAGACCACTGTGATTGGTGCACACACCCCCCTTCTGCCCATGTAACCAGCTCCTCAGCTCACTCAGGGAGAGAGACAGAGAGACCCCCTCCCATGCTGGTCCCCTGGTGATACAGCAACAAGAGCAACCGGAAGCCTCTCTCCAGCATCTTTCTGCCCACCTTGGGTAGCAGCAGAGTTGGCAACAGGAAGAGAGAAGAAAAGGCAATAGTAATGACGACCACAGTGGGGATGATGAGGCAGGGGACCGCCTGCTCCAGTTTGAGGGGCATGCAGGAGCCATTCTTGCCCCCCACTACTCAGCTAGAGGGGGTATCCATTCCTACCCCATCCCACCACTGCTAGTGGGCACACAGCCCGAGCAGGCAGCCTGGAGCACAGGGCTTCTCAGGCTGGCACCAGGAGGCTCCTCCCTGGCCTGAGAAGAGGTGGCTGGGGCCTCCACGCCTCCACCAACAGCTGCAGCGGTGTGAGGAGAGATGCTCCTCACTGCACGCTTCTCTTGGAGAGTCACTGCTGACAGCTGTGGGGAGGGACAGCAAAAGCCATGGCCTTGATGGGGCAGGCTCCATTCACTCATCAGCCAGCTGGAAGGCACTGGCAGCTGCCTGACAGGCAACAGCAACCTAGAGAAAGCAGAGGAAGGGCACCGCTATCTCGCAGCGACAGTGACAGCGGCCATAACAAGAGGCAGCTGAACAGTTCAAGAGAGCGATCAGGGCAGGAAGAAGGTGGATAATGGAAGAGAGAAAGGGCTGTGAAGAGCTAGAAAAGAGAAACTCTAGGCCCTGGTCACTTGAAGAGTACCAGAGATCTGTGGGGCCTTAGGGGCCAAGGACCTCAGACACACCAGGACTGGGCGCTGTAACACTGGCCACAGGGCTGAGGGTTCTGGCACCGAGACCCACACAGAAGCCGCATTGTCTGTGCTGTTGAAGCCTGCGCATTCCCGACACCTGGACCTGCATGAGAGCTGTAACACTTCCGGGTCAAGGGCTCCTGACCCTCCTTGGCCTGCATAAGAACCGTAGCACATCCTGGCTGAGGATTCCCGACTTCTCAACACGGAAAAGAGCTGTATCACTAAGGCGTGCCACTTTCTCCTGCTGCTCCCACGCTCTGCTGCCTCTGTTCACTGCTGTACAGCGCTAAGAGACACCACTGCTGCCTAAGGCCAGCCTTCATAGGGCTCCTGCTCACCTACCCATGGCTTCTACCAGGTACAACAAAAGGGCCCCAGCCAGCTGACTGATAACAAAGCCACAGATAGTGGTATGTTCTGAACCCTACATATATGAAGACAAAAGTCAATTCGTAAATTAGGCACAGTAAGAGATTTATGATAATAACTAATAATAAAGTAAGCCAACGATAACATTACACTGTAGTAGTAAAAGTTATATGAAGGTCATGTCTGTTTTGGAAGAGTCAGGATGAACACTAATATTTCTGGGCCAAAGTTGACCATGAGTAATTGGAACCACAGACACCAGCACTGTGAATAAGAGAAGTCTGCTGTGGAAATGGAAAGCTAAAACTGGAACAAATATAAAGTCAATGCCCATCTTGTCCTTTATTTGCTGAAGAAAGAGTTGATATCTTTAGAAATCAGTGCAGAGTGTGATTTTATATGTTCAAAGATCGATTGAGGGAGACAGTATACAAAAACATCTGTGACCGTTTTGTTTGACCAACCCATTATATAATTTGGGTGGTGAAATCCCAGTGGCGTAAACCTAAACAAAGTGAGAACAGCTTCCTTCATGCAGGGGCAGCCTGGGCCCTGACTCTGTCAGTCTGTCTAAAGGTACCCTTGCACTCTTGCAAGAATAATGCCAGAGACCTGCAAAAACATTGGCTTTGACTTTCTGCCAGTGGAACATTATTCAGTGGAAAAAAAATCACAAAATCTTGCCTTTTGCCACAATATAGATGATCCCGGAGAACAGGATGCTAAGCAAAGTCTGCTGGACACAGAAGAAAAATATTAGAAGATCGCACATATGGAACCTTAAATTAAAATGCCAAGTATAGAGAAAAAGATACCAAAATCATGGTTCCTAAGGGCAGGCGGGGGAGGTGGGAAATGGAAAGACAGGGGCCAGAGGATGTAAACTAGCAGATATGTAAGACGAAAAAAGCTAGGGAGCCAACGTCCAGCATAAGGACTGCAGGTAACAAAATCATACTGCGTAGGGGTCGACATTAGTTGTTCTAGTCACAGAATCAAAAAAGTGGGTAAATCTGTGGGATGACGACCATTGATTTTCTTCACCCTAATAACTGTGATATCCACATGTGCCCCAAACTTCATCTTGTGCACTGTAAACATACAAAATTCAATATATAGTTTTTTAAAAATTGGAAATTGGTCTCCTTAAAACTCTCCTTGCTCCCAGACACCTTGGAAATAACTCGTGTTCCCTCTTCTGCGTCTGCTCCCACGGGCTCCTTCCTGCCTCTGCCTTGGAGCCACACTGAGGTCACCCTCCCGGGCCCCCTGCCAGTTGCCCCCAGCACTGACCTCCAGCACCAGCTTCTCTCCGGCTGCGATTCCCTTCCCCTCACCAACCCGCCACCGCACTCATGGCTGCAACACATCAAGCCGCCTTTCTTGATGGCCGCGATAAGAACCTCAAGGTCTCCGTGAAGAACAGAGCCAACCTCGCTTTAAGAGGAAGTGCTCTGCGGGCCACAGGGCCACGGCTCTGCCGTGTCTGAGATGTCTGGGGTGAAGCGCGTGGTCTTTGGTCTGTGCACTCAGGAGGCGAGAGCTGCCCGAGGACGGGTCCTAGACCTCAGGCAGATGCAGGGGGTGGAATGTGTAAGGAAAGGGTGGATGGGGCATTGGCAATGGGCGAAATGGATTGCAGGTGCGTTTTCCCCTTTCTCCTCTTTTTCCTCTTTTCTGTAGTCTCCAGGTTTCAAATCCATCATTGATGGCCAGAGAAAACCCAACCAATAGATCAAAGGGACTTCGGAGTACTGGCCTGATGCCACAGATGCCCTCTCCAGGTGGGAAAAGTGGAGCTGGGAAAAGTGAGAGTTGAGAGAGATTTGATTTCTAAGAAAATCTTGAAACAAGTCAACGAAGATCCAGTGAAGGAATCTGCTGCCTTCTGTTACAAATACGCATGGATGTAAACATGTGTGACGTGTGTAGGTCCATTCGTGTACACAAGTATATAAACATGCATATATGTGTGCATAATTTACGTGCACATAAGTTTATTGTATAAATATGGCACATGCAAAGGGTTAGAGAAATCAGTGTGCAACAGTTTAATAAGACATTGTTCAGGAAAAGGAGAATGCTTCTTTGGTTATGTTCCTAACTTCTAAAATCTTCCCTAAACAACAATCCTGTTGTTAGGTGTCTTTAAACTGGACCCAACTCACAGTAACCCTCACAAGGTTTACAATGGCTGATTGTTTTTTGGGATTGCCTCGGGAGTAGACTGCCACATCCCTCTCCCACTTTTGCAGTGCTAGGGATCAAACACTGGTCCTCAGAGAGTGCGGAGCAGCACCCTACCAACTGAGCTAAACCCCAGCCCAAATATCAATCCTAAGAGAACAAAAATATGGACTAAATAGAGAGTACAGAAGAAATGCACATAGACTCCCCATTAAGGGGCTGCAGTAGCAAATACCTGCAGAGCTGAATAGGTGGCTTTGTAGGACATTTTCATTTCATGGCGTTAGACACAGTGGATGATTAGAATACGGTAAGATTGAGAAGCCTGCAGCTGTAGCCCTGTGGCATCCGATCCCGTCAGATCTCGGAAAGCTAAGCAGGGTCGGGCCTGGTTAGTACCTGGATGGGAGACTGCCTGGGAACACTAGAAGCTGTAGGCTTGGGAGAAGGACCTGGCAACCCCCTCCCAAAAATCAATCTGCCATTGAAAACCCTATGAACAGCAGAGAAGCACCCACAATAGTGTTTCCCCTGTGGTACAGAGGGTCGCTATGAGTCGGATACCGACTCGACGGCACCTAACAACAACAACAACAACAAAATTGAGAAATACATGGAGAGGTAAATGCAGGAAACTCAGCCGAGAGCCATAACAAAAGGGGTGCAGAACGCCAGGAAGAAAGGGAGCATGTGGGCCCCGAGTCCCGGGGAGGGAGGCAGGCACAGGTCCCAGCCTGGCCGTGACCCTCAGAAGCCAGCTGCAAGGGACAGGCGCATCTCCCCAAAGGCTCTGAGGCAAAGTGGAGCTCCAGTCAGAGACACATAAAGCAGCCCAAGTGCCACCGTGCGTTAACAAAATGCTTCCTCCTTCCTAAGGAAAACAGCTGAGATCTGAATTTGTTAGGGTTTTCCTGAGCCTCTGCCGCCACTGGACAATTCCCTGACATCACAGGTGGACACTTCAGACTACCTGTCCCTCCAGACTTATGTCTGTGAGTGTTTTCTACATGGTCCTCTTCACATTGTGTGTGCAATTGTACAAATAATTTTATTCTTCATTGTTGTCAGGTGCTGTCGAGTCAGGTCCAACTCACAGTGACCCTATGTACAACACATGAAACACTCCCTAACTCTGTGCCTTGGCCGGTACTGTGTCAGCACTTCCCTGCTATTCATAGGGTTTACGACAGTTGGTTTTCTCAGGATTGTCTCAAGAGTGCTTTGCCAGATCCTTCTCCCGGTTTTTGCAGTGCTGGGGATCAAACCTAGGGTCTCAGAGAATGCAGAGTGGCACTCTGCCAACTGAGCCAAACCCCAGCCCCAATGTTATTCTCAGTTGATCCTAATGGAAACAGGATTTTTTAAAATCCGTATCTCACAGGCAAGCAAGAAAGCTCAGCAAGCCCCAAGAGACAAGACTTCCTGGCAGCCTACCCTGTGCTCTGACCTGCTCTTTCCTTCACGGTGAGATGCAACGTGACGACATTAAATTCGCTTGACACATGCCTAATACGAGTACCAGGCATAGCTTTCAGAATTAAATAAAGGACTTCAAATACCCTAACAAAATATCATATAAAGAATACAGTGTTGAAGGCTGTTTTAAATATCTGTGAAGCCTGGGAAATGTAGGAAAGAAAAATAGACATTACTTTAACATAAATCGTTTAAATCATTATTTATGACCATTGTAAGTGACTAAGGCATCAGGTCAAGTTTGGTAAATTCGAGTATGTTTGCAACACGTGAAGGTTTATCACACTTAACAGAAGAGTTCAACCTCCCAGTGTACCATACATTCCTTCTTTTTTATTTTTACAAAAATACAGACTCCTTTGTGTCACCTGGCAGAAAACAGCTATTATAGAATTCTTTTCTTCTCTACCAACAATCCAAGGAGATGTCTGCATTAGCCCATGCCCCCATGCCACAGTATTGGACACGAGGAATGTCATTTACACATTGACATGGTTGACACATTTTTTAACTAAAACCCCTAAATTATACCTCTCAAATCAGATCAGGTGAAACCATAGAAAATAAACAGTTCCTGTGAACAAAAGACACATTTTCTCTGACTTATGAATGCTTCAGTGACAAATGAGATACTTTGCATTGCCTTGAGAAATATGGCTTTTAATTTTGCCATGAATGATTCTGATTTATTACAGACTCATCCAGCCAGTGGCGAAAGAGGAAGGCTAACCGTTGTTTTGTTTAAGGAATTCATACCATGACAATACTGTCACTATAAATAAAGCCCTTCAGCATTCCCTCTTATCAGCTGCAGACCTTCATCATAAATCTTCTGCAATCACCTAAACATCCTCTATTGTTGTTGTTAGGTGCCGTCCCATCGGAGCGACCCTGTGTACAACAGAACCAAACACTCCCTGACTCTGCCATGCCTGCACTCTGTCAGTGCTTCTCTGCTATTTGTAGGGTTTTCCATGGCTGTTTCGGGAGTGGATTGCCTGGTCCTTCTCCCGTTTTCGCCACGCTGGTCATCCATCCCAGGGCCTCAGAGCGCACAGAGGAGCAGTCCACCAACTGAGCTAAGCCCCGCCCCAGCAGCCCTCATAGCAGGACACAACTTTTTAAACAGAGATTTTTCTCTCCATCACACTCCACACGGATAAATGCTTCTTATTACCAAGTGGAGGCCAAGCACATTTAATTAGACCTGGAAAATTGTGATTAGGAGCTACTGGAGTGAAGTAGTGTGAATAGCCTTGTGACTCTCCTTCCCACGCACAGATAAACCTGAGCCTTCATCACATCATTATCACTCTGTGCCGACTGGACTCAGGATGGACGCTAGCTCGGCTCCGCAATACCTGGAGCCTGAGCATCAGGACCCTGAAGTTCGGGGACGTGCCCCAGGGACAGCACGCTGAGGCTGTGCAGTCGCATTTCCTACCACCAACGCCAGCAAAGCTCTAAAAATGAAACCGTGTTCAATGCAGCACTTTTCACAATAGCAAGGATTTGGAATCAACCAGAGCCCTTCAACAGAAGAATGGATAAAAAAACTATGGTACATATACACAATGGAATACTACTCGGCAATACAAAAAAGTGAAATAAGGCCATTTGCAGAAAAATGGATGGAATTGGAGAAAATTATTTTAAGTGAACAAACACAAGCTCAGAGAGAGAAACACCACATGTTCTCACTCATATGTGGGAGCTGAATCAAAATTATAAGAAGGAAAAAATCCTATTCAAAGGTCAGATCATAATAAAAGAAAAAAAAGCTAAAAATAGCATCCTTATAGATGGTCTAGAAAATACATGTAATAGTTCTGACAAGGTAAAAAGAAAGTTCACTGCAGGAAAAGTTTCTATCTTAAACAGAACTGGAACCCAAGGATATATAGAAAAATATTACCATAAAAAGATAAGTAAATGGTAGAGAAGTCTTTGATGGGGGTGGGTGGGACGCAGGGAGGAAGTGCACAAGAGGGTTAGGGGGAACCTACATGAATAACGTACAACAAAATGCATATATGGAAATGTCACAATGAGAAGCATGTCAGAATGAATCACGTTAAGGTGTACATAATGGGCTGGGATTTGGCTCAGTTGGGAGAGCTCTGCGCTGCAGTCTCTGAGGTCCCAAGTTCAATTCCCAGCACCACAAAAATGGGAGAAGGGCCTGGCAATCCACTCCCAAGGCAATCCCAAAACAGTCAGCCAACAAAAACCCTATGAGGGTCACTATGAGTCGCATACTGACTCGACGGCACCTAACAACAACAAGGTGTACATTAAAAATTTCCAATTTTAAAAAAAAAAAGCAAAAAACATGAAACTCCACCCTGAGACCAAACCCACAGCATGGGGTTCTGAAGGAAAAACTATCATTGGAACTGTGTTTTAATGTCAGGCTTAGCCACATGATGGCCTACTGGGTGAATTACTCAGAAAAAGAATGGGTGCTGATTAAGAGAGATTTAAAGAGAACTTGGAGGAAGTAATCTACAGGCTGGGCCTCAGCATCCCGAGGAGTGCTGAGGACCCAGAGGCTCCTAGATGTTCTCCCTGAAGGATGGAGACCCCCTACCACGGGTGGGCGCTGGGGGTGCCCACGCCAGATTTCTCCTCAGTGCTGTGACTACCGCCTCTCCTCTTCCAAAAACTCCGTGAGGTCTGAGGGTCCTCACTGACCTCCTGTGTGGTTTAGAAGCTGTCAAATGCACCAGCCTACTCTCTCAGCGGCTTCCGGCAAGATGGCGGACAGATAACACATGCCTTCTGTCCCAGAGTAAAGGGAAGCCTCGATTAGGGGTTTAGAACTCACATTGAATAGATAGAAACAGTGATAGTTTAGATTGGGAGACAGAGGATGAAACTGGATGGACACTGAAATCGAGCATTTGGCTTCGGAGGAGCTACACAGAGGTCAGTAGCGGGACCGCCATTCCGCCATTTTGCCGTCACGTAGATGGCAGGATAGAATCCTGGAGACTCGGAGGGGACTTCGCCCACACACCCACGGGAGCCGGACCCAACATGGAGTGCAACCTTGACATCACTCTGTCATCCTGCCCACGGGACACAAACTACAAGTTTCGGGTGAGTCAGTTTGAGGTGGCACACGGAATCGCCATCTTTAGTGACATACGTCCCACAGCCTGAGACACTGGGCTGTTGTAGGTCCCTCACGCGAGAAAATAGGGATCAGAGCCACGAGAGTAGATACTCGAGGGTACGGGGAGTAATCGCGGAGGGAACTGGGAAACCGGTGCCAGCGGTACGCATCCAGAGCTGAAACTCGGCTCCCTCCCTCCTGTTGTGGCGGGACAGTCATGCAGACACAATCTCCACAGACATACAGGCACACATATGCCTGGACCCCAGACACACCAGAGGGGATCCTAAGTCATCCCACTGCACTGTGGAGAAAGGTGAGGTCTGCGGAGGCGGCTGAGCGCCACGCGGACAGAGTGCTCCTCTCTGGCAGAGTCTTGCAGGACAATTAGACACAATAAGAACAGTTTCGAGTGCAATCGCCGTGCATGGCAGACCTACTAAAGACTCTCTCCGGAGGGGTTGAATATCATCCCGCCCACAAGAGGATTTGGTCCTCCCAAGTGCTCTCCCAAGTGGGCGGAAAGCCCTGCAATAAAAAAAAGAAAAGAAAAAAAAATCCATGATAGCAACCATATCCCTCCATGCTATAGGCTTTGGGCCAGAAATCTCTGATTTGGGGAATTGGCGCCGGAACTACGTGGGACAGGGAGAACCCCAGGGAGGACCCCACAGGCTCCACTGCTTCTCAAACAATACAATAGACACAGAATATTTCGTGGAACCATCTCTTTGGTCATTGTGGGGAAATTGCCATTTTCTACATAATTGGCAAAACCTCTATAGACTAATACAGACTGCTCCTGCAGATTGTGTGAAAACACTGCCCTCCTGAGTTCTGGAGGGAGCACTGCTTCCTGTAGTACAACTTCACCCAGTGGAACTGGGTGCCCACAGGGCATCTGCAAGAACATATAAGGGTTTTTTTTTTTTTTTGGTATGGGGATTTGAATCCAGGGTCTTGCGCCTGCTTGCTTTGTAGGTGCTGGACTGCCACGCTGCACCCCCAGCCCATATTTTTTTTTTTTACTTTTTGAGACTCTGGCTTGCTGGGTTGCACAAACTGCCTGTGATCTTGGGCTTGTGGTCCTCCTGTCTCTGCCCCCCAAGCCGCTGGGATTGCAGGCGTGCACCACCGCACCTGACTAGAAGTGTTTTATATGTGTGTGTGAGTGTGTAAGCATGGTTTTGTTTTTGTTTTTGTTTTGATATTGTTTTTTGTTTCTTGGTTTTTGTTTTGTTTTGTTTTGTTTGTTGTTGTTGTTTGTTTGTTTGTGTTGTTTTGTACGGGGGTCTGAAACTAGGGTCTTGCGCCTATTCGCTTTGTAGGTGCTGGACCGCCACACTACGCCCCCAGACCATATTTTTTACTTTTTGAGACAGGGTCTCACTGGGTTGCGCAGTGATCCTGTGATCTTGGGCTTGCGATCCTCCTGCCTCTGCCCCCAAGCCGCTGGATTGCAGGTGTATACCACCGCACCTGACTACAAGCGATTTTATAAGTGGGTGGGAGCGTGTATGCGTGAGGTTTTATATTTTCTTTTTCTTTTTCTTTTCTTTCTTTCTTTCTTGTTTTACTCTCTTCCCACTTTCTATTCTCCTCCTCTTTTTCTTATGCTATATATGCGTCCTTGTATTAATTATTTTACCATCAGAGCATCAGTTTGCTGCACTGTGAGGGCTTGCGTGTTGCGATGAGGCTGAGAGCTCTGCCACTGCAACCTCAGACATGAGCAAGGTTACCCATGGTAGACAGGTTTTCAGCTGAGCTTCCAGACTAAGACAGACTAGAGAGTAGGACCTGGCGAGCCACTCCCGAAACAACTAGACATTGAAAACCCTATGAATAGCAAAGAGACACTGTCAGATATAGTGCCGGAAAATGAGGCCCCCAGGATGGAAGGCACTCAAAAGACTACTGGGGAAGAGTTGCCTCCTGCAAGTAGAGTCTACCATGATGACAGAAATGGAGTAAAGCCCCAGGGTGTTCAACTTGCTGATGTGCCATGACTCAAAATGAGGAGAAAAAACTGTAAACATCCATTAATAACTGGAACATGGAATGTATGTAGTATGAATCTAGGAAAATTAGAAATCGTTAAAAGAGAAATGGAGCGCATAAACATTGACATTCTAGGCATAAGTGAGCTCAAATGGACTGGCATAGGCCATTTTGAGTCAGACAATCATATGGTCTACTATGCTGGGAATGATAAAATAAAGAGAAATGGGGTTTCATTCATCATCAAAAAAGACATTTCAAGATCTGTCCTGAAATACAATGTTGTCAGTGATAGAATAATATCCATACACCTACAAGGAAGGCCAGTTAATATGAGTATTATTCAAATTTATGCACCCACCACTAAGGCCACAAATGAAGAAAGAGAAGACTTCTATCAGCTTCTGCAATCTGAAATAGATCAAACATGCAATCAAGACATACTGATAATCACTGGTGACTGGAACGCAAAGGTTGGAAACAAAGAAGAAGGCTCAGTAGTTGGAAAATATGGTCTTGGTGACAGAAACAAAGCTGGAGATCGCATGGTAGAATTTTTTCAGACCAATGACCTTTTCATTGCAAATACATTTTTTCAACATCATAAATGGAGACTATACACATGGCCTTCACCAGACAGAACATACAGGAATCAAATTGACTACATATGTGGAAAGAGACAATGGAAAAGCTCTGTACTAAATGTCAAAACAAGACCAGGTGCTGACTGTGGATCAGACCATCAACTTCTCATATGCAAGTTCAAACTGAAGCTAAAGAAAATTAGAACAAGTATACGAGAGCCACGGTATGACCTTGAGTATATCCCACCTGAGTTCAGAGACCACCTCAAAAATAGGTTTATTGCATTAGACACAAATGACAGGAGACCAGAAGAGTTGTGGCATGACATAAAAGATATCATTCAAGAAGGAAGCAAAAAGTTCTTAGAAAGACAAGAAAAAAAGAAAAGACCAAATTACATGTCAAAAGAGACACTGGACCTTGCCCTCAAACGTAGAGCAGCTAAAGCAAAAGGAAGACATGAAGAAGTTAAGGATCTAAACAGAAGATTTCAGAAGGCAGCTCGAGAAGACAAAGACAAATATTACAATGACATGTGCAAGGAGCTGGAGGCAGAAAACCAAAAGGGAAGAACACGCTCTGTGTTTCTCAAGCTTAAGGAAGTGAAGAAAAAATTCAAGCCTCGAGTGGCAGTAGTGAAAGATTCTACAGGGAAAATATTAAATGATGCAGGAAACATCAAAAGAAGATGGGAAGAATACACAGAGTCATTATA
>VMDO01018637.1:0-41699 GCA_007922755.1 Pedetes capensis
ATGCCGCGTTCTTCCTCATAAAGTCCAGCTTCTCGGATTATTTGCTCAGCGTATAAATTGAAGAGATAGGGTGAAAGTATACATCCCTGACGCACACCTTTCTCAACTTTAAACCACTCAGTGTTTCCTTGTTCTATTCGAACAACTGCCTCCTGGTTCATGTACAGATTTCTCATGAGCACAATTAGGTGTTCTGGTAAGTATTGAAAAGTAAAGATGCCTCTTTGAAGACGAAGGTGTATCTGACTCATGCCATGGTGTGTTCAGTGGCATCATATGGTTGTGAAAGCTGGACATTGAACAAAGGAGACAGGAAAATAATTGATGCTTTTGAATTGTGGTGCTGGAGACGTCTATTGAATATACCATGGAGTGCCAAAAGAACCAACAAATTTGTCCTAGAAGAAGTGCAATCAGAGTGGTCCTTAGAAGCAAGAATGGCCCCAGACTCTGTCTTACATATTTCAGTCATGTAGTCAGATGATATAAATCTCCAGAGAAAGACATCATGTATGGGAGAGTGGCAGGTCAATGCAAAAGAGGAAAACCCTCCACCAGATGGATTGACACAGTGTCTGCAACAATGGGCTTAAACATAAATAAGATCATGTGTCTGGCACAGAATAGGGAAGTGTTTTGATCTGCTATTTGTAGCATTTCTATGAGTTGTACTCAACTTGATGCCACCTAACAACACAACAACAATGCCTTCACCAAAGTGGCAAGATACAAAATTAACATTCAAAAATCTGTAGCCTTCCTTTACACCAGTTGTGAGTAGGAAGAGAAGGAAATAAAGGAAACAATCACTTTCATGATAACCCACCAAAAACTTAAATACTTTGGAATCAATCTAACCAAAGATCCTGAAGATCTCTACAAGGAAAATTTCAAGAAATTAAAGAAAGAAATCACAGAGGATGCTGGAAGGTGGAAGGACTTCATGGATTGGGAGAATCAAAATTGTAAAAATGGCTATACTACCAAAAGCAATTTATAGATTTACAGATTTATTGCAATTCCCATTAAAATCTGAATGACAGACTTTGCAGAAATAGAAAACATAATACAAAATTTCATGTGGAAACACAAAAGAGCATATATAGCCAAAATAATCATAAGCTGTAAAACCAATGCAGAGGTGATCACAATTTCTGCCTTTACACTACAGGGCTATAGTAGCCAAAACAACTTGATACTGGCACAAAAATAGGATTGAAGACCAATATAACAGAATTGAAGACTCAGAGATAAACCCACACATCTATAGGCACCTGATCTTTGACAAAGAGGCTAAGGATGCAAAATGAAGACAAGATAGCCTCTTCAACAAATGGTGCTGTGAAAACTGGATATCCATCTGAAGAAAAATTAAAACAGAACCATATCTCTCAATGTGCATAACAGCCAACTTGACATGGATAAAATACCTCAACATAAAACCAGAAATCTTAAAACTATAAGAAGAAAAGATAGGAAACATACTCCAACACATAGACATAGGAAAGCATTTCCTCCAGTTGCTCAGGAAATCACGAGAAGAATTGATAAATGGGATTATGTGAAATTTAAAAGCTTCTATACAGCTAAGGAGACAAGCAATGGAGTTAAGGAAGAGCCCACTCAATGGGAGAAAATATTCACATCCTACACATCTGACAGAGGACTAATTTCTATAATTTACAAAGAGCTCAAGAAAGCAAATCCCAAGACAAATAAACCAACAGAAAAGTGGACAAAGGAAATGAATAGATAGTTCTCAAATGAAGAAGTTTGTAAGGCTAAGAAGCACAAAAATATGCTCAATATCCCTACGCATTGGGGAAATGCAAATCAAAACATCTCTGAATTTCTGCCTAACTCCAGTAAGAATGGCCAAGATCATCAAAACAATAACAAATCCTGGAGAGGATGTGGAGAAAAAGGAACCCTCTTACACTGTTGGTTGGACTGTAAATTGGTTCAACCACTTTGGAAATCAAGATGGAAATACTTCAGAAAACTAAAAATAAAAGTGCCATATGACCCACTACTTGGAATTTACCCAAAGGGAGAAAAGTAAGTCATCATACCACCAGAGACACCTGAATCTCCATATTCAAGCACTTTTCAAAGTTGTAAGGGTATGGAACCAACCAAAATGCCCATCAACAGAAGAATGGATAGAAAAAATATATGGTACATATAAACAATGGAATATTACACTGTAATAAAAAATGAAATAATGCCATTTACAGCAAAATGGATGGAACTAGAGAATATCATAATAAGTAAACAAACACAAACTCAAGAAGATAAATACCATATGTTCTCACTCACATGTGGGAACTGAATTATAAGTAAAGAAAGAAAAAATTCTGTACATAAGCTGACATACAAAACTGCACAGTTAAACTTGGCAAAGAAGGCTCAACACAAAGAGTAGAAAGAAGG
This sequence comes from Pedetes capensis, assembly GCA_007922755.1. Taxonomy (NCBI): domain Eukaryota; kingdom Metazoa; phylum Chordata; class Mammalia; order Rodentia; family Pedetidae; genus Pedetes; species Pedetes capensis. The sequence goes on from VMDO01018637.1 coordinate 2,434, forward strand.
AGGAAGGGAACCAGTAAACAGAAGTGAAGACTGTAGAGGGTAGGATGAAAAGAAGAAAAATTATAGAGAGACAAAGAGGGAGAGGAAAATCTCAATGTAAATAATGCAAATTCATGGGAAAAATAGGGGAACATAACCCAAATATACATACAAGCTTTAGTACCTTTTAGTTAAAACATTCCACAAACCTCTTAAGTTGATAAGTATAACTAAAAGTGATAGTAGTAATAGTTGCATAATGGCAAAAGTCAATGCTGTATGACTCTGTACTCCACCATCATTTACCAATAAATGGGAAAAATTGTAAAATTTTTTTTATTTTTAAAAATTTACAAAAATAAAAAATCATTAGTCTAAAAGCTTTACTCTACATTTTTCTGCATATTTTAATTCAGTAATGCATTGGAAAACAACTATTTTGGATGCATGTAAGAAAGACGTAGTTCCATGACAACAACCAAAAGATGTTGGAAACAGTTGTATGGAACAGACTTTTTTGTATATCATTGAAGTTGAACTGGTAAAATTCAAATTGCAACATTATAACTTCAGAATGCTAAATGTAATCCCCATGGTATGAAAAAAATACTCACACAAAAGAAAATGAAAATGAATTACATTTCAGGGCTAAAAAATCAACTAAATACAAAATAAATCAGCAATACAGAAAACGAGGTACAAAGAAGCCATAAATCCTAGTGAAAACAAATACCAAAGTGACCTATATGGCTTTATCAGTAATTACTTTAAATGTAAACAGATTAAATAGTCAGAATGTAGTGCCTGGTAAAATAAATTTAAAAACTGATAACAGGATCTTACCATATGTTGTATACAAGAGACTCCCTGTAGGTCCAAGGACACAAAATGAAAAGATGAATAGAAGATACTCTTTGAAATTAATAACCAAGAGAGAGCAAGTGAGGGTAATCTAATGTTGATGTTAGGTGCCATTGGGTTGGGTCTCACTCATAGTGACTCTATGTCCAAAAGAGCAAAGTGCTCCCAATACTGTACCATGCCTGGCATTATTGTCAATGGTTCTCTGCTATTCGTAACATTTTCAATGGCTAATTGTTTTTTGGGAGTGGGCTGCCAGGTCCTTCTCCCAAGGATAAACTAATATCAGAGAAAATTTTGAATTAAAATAAGGTTACAAGAGAGTAAGGAAAATATGATATATTAATAAAAGTTTCAATTTGGCAAGAGGTTATAATAATTACTAGCATATACGCACCTAATAATAGGCCATTAAAATACAGGAGCAAATATTTGCGGAGTTGAAGGGAAAAACTGATCTACCAAAACAGTTGGAAGCTTTATAGCTCATTCTCAATAATGGATAAAACAAGGAGACCTTATATAAATAAGGAAACAGAGGAATTGAACAGCATCATAACCCACGTAGTTATAATAGTTACATACAGCACAAGTTCCCTGACAAAAGGAAAATGTATGTCCTTCTCAAGTGCACATGAGGCATTTTCCAGAATGCATGATAGGCCACAAATTACTTATCAATATATATTAAAAGATAGATGTCATATAAAGTATCTTCTCTGAGTACAACTGGATGCAGCTAGAAAGAAATAGGAGAAAATTTTTAAAATTCACAAATCTGTGGAAATTTAACAACACAAGTTTTTTTTGCAGTACTTGGGGATTAAACCCAGGGTACTCTGCCACTGAGCTACACCCACAGCCCCCAGACTCTTTTGTATTTAGGTTTTTATTTTGAGATGAGATCTCACTAACTTGTGCAGGTTGCCTCTGGCCTCAGACTTGTGATCCTCCTGCCTCAGTCTGCCAAGTCACTGGGCTTGCAGGTATGCACCACAGAGCCTAAACAAGCACAAAATGTGAAAAGAAGAAAAAATGACAGCCAGGCACTGTGGCGCATGCCTGTAATCACAGTGACTTGGGAGGCAGTGGCAGGAGGATGGCAAGTTGAAGACCAGAGGCAGTCTGTGTAATTTAGTGAGACCCTGTCTCAAAAAGTAAAGAAAAGTGGGCTGGGGGTGCAGCTCAGTGGTGCAGCACTTGCAACACATGCAAGTGTGAGGCCCTAGGTTCAACACCCAGTACCACACACACAAAAAAAAAAAAAAAAAGAAAGAAAGAATAAATTACAAGGGTTGCTAAAAAATACTTAGAGAGAAATGCATATGAAGGCACAATATATGCAAATTTTAAGCCATGCAGAGTTGTGGTGCCAAGAGGAAACTTTAAACCTATAAACTCCTCCAAATTATTTGTAACAATTAAAAGTGGAAGGCAAACTAAGTGTCCATCATCAGATGAATAGATACAGCAAAATACAATGTATTTATACAATGGAATATTATTCAACCTTAGAAAGAATGGAAATTCTGACACACATCAGCATAGATGAGTCATGAAAACAGGAGGCTAAATGAAATAAGCCAGTCACCAAAAACACATAAGGCAAGATTTCACTCATATGAGGTACTGTTTGTTGTTGTTATAGTTAGGTGCCGTCAAGTCGTGTCCAACTCATAGTGACCCTCATAGGGTTTTTAATAGTGATAGTTTCAGGATTGCATCAGGAATGGATTGCCATGTCCTTCTCCCATTTATGTGGTACTGGGAGTTGAACCCAGGACCTCACAGACTGCAGAGCAGTGCTCTAGCAACTTTACTAAATCCCAGCCCATGAGGTACCATTCTTGTTGCTGTTAGGTGCCGTCGAGTCCAGTTCAACTCATAGTGACCCTATGTACAGCAGATCGAAACACTTGCTGATTCTGTGCCAGGCAAACGATCTTATTGATGTTTAAGCCCATTGTTATAGACACTGTGTCAATCCATCTGGTGGAGGGTTTTCCTCTTTTGCGTTGACCTGCCACTCTCCCAAACATGATGTCCTTCTCCAGGGATTGATCTCTCCTGACTACATGTCCGAAATATGTAAGACTCAGTCTGGCCATTCTTCCTTACAAGGAGCACTTTGGTTGCACTTCTTCTAGGACAGATTTGTTGGTTCTTTTGGCAGCCCATCGTATATTCAATAGACCTCTCCAGCACCACAATTCAAAAGCATCAATTCTTTTTCTGTCTCCTTTGTTCAACGTCCAGCTTTCACAACCATATGATGTGACTGAAAATACCATGGCATGAGTCAGACGCACCTTTGTCTTCAATGTGGCATCTTTGCTTTTCAATACTCTAAAGAGATCTTTTGCCACAGCTTTTCCTAGAGCAATGAGTCTTTTCATTTCTTGACTGCTGCTTCCATGGGTGTTGATTACAAAGCCAAGCAAAGCAAAATCTTGGACAACCTCAATCTTTTCTCCATTGATTGTGAAGTTACATGCTGAACCAGTCATAACGATTTTTGTTTTGTTGATGTTTAGTCATAACCCATATTGAAGGCTATGATCCTTGATCATCATCAGTAAGTGTTTTAAATCCTCTTCACTTTCAGCAAGCAGAGTTGTGTCATCTGCATAACATAGGTTGTTAATGAGTCTTCCTCCAATTTTGATGCTGCGTTCTTCCTCATAAAGTCCAGCTCCTACAATTATTTGGTCAGCATATGAATTGAAGAGAGGGTAAAAGTATACAGCCCTGATGCACACCTTTCTCAACTTTAAAACACTCAGTGTTTCCTTGTTCTATTAGAATAACTGCCTCCTGGTTCATGTACAGATTTCTCATGCACACAATTAGGTGTTATGGCATTCCCATTTTCCAAAGTGTTATATATAATTTGTTATGGTCCACACAATCAAATGCCTTTGCATAGTCAATAAAACATAGATAGACATCTTTCTTGTATTCTCTACTTTCGGCTAATATCCACCTGACATCAGCAATGATGTCCCTGGTTCCCCGCCCTCTTCTGAATCCCGCTTGATTTTCCGGTAATTCCCTGTCTATATACTGCTGCAGTCACTTCTGAATTATCTTTAAGTGACTTAAAGAATTTTGCTTGTGTGCGATATTAATGATATTGTCCGATAGTTTGCACATTCAGTTGGATCACCTTTTTTGGGAATAGGTGCAAATATGGATCTCTTCCAGTCAGCTGGCCAAGTAGCTGTTTTCCAAATCTGTTGGCACAAGCATGTTAGCACCTCCAGGGCTGCATCTGTTTGTTGAAACATCTCTATTGGTATCCCATCAATTCCTGGAGCCTTGTGTTTCACCAGCTCTTTCAAGGCAGCTTCCACCTCATCCTTCAACACCATTGGTTCCTCTTCATATGCAACCTCTTGGAATGGTTGGTCACCTACCAATTCTTTCTTGTATAATGACTCCGTGTATTCCTTCCATCTTCTTTTGATGTTTCCTGCATCATTTAATATTTTCCCTGTAGAATCTTTCCCTATTGCCACTCAAGGCTTGAATTTTTTCTTCACTTCCTTAAGCTTGAGAAACACAGAGTGTGTTCTTCCCCTTTGGTTTTCTGCCTCCAGCTCCTTGCACATGCCATTATACTATTTGATTTTGTCTTCTAGAGCCACCTTCTGAAATCTTCTCTTTAGTTCCTTAACTTTATCATGTCTTCCTTTTACTTTAGCTGCTCGATGTTAGAGGGCAAGGTCCAGTGTCTCTTTTGACATGTAATTTGGTCTTTTCTTATTTTCTTGTCTTTTTAAGAACTTTTTGCTTCCTTCTTGAATGATATCTTTTATGTCATGCCACAACTCTTCTGGTCTCCTATCAGTTGTGTCTAATGCCTTAAACCCATTTTTGAGGTGGTCTCTGAAATCAGGTGGGATATACTCAAGGTCATACCGTGGCTCTCGTACACTCGTTCTAATTTTCTTCAGCTTCAGTTTGAACTTGCATATGAGAAGTTGATGGTCTGATCCACAATCAGCACCTGGTCTTGTTTTGACACTTTGTATAGAGCTTTTCCATCATCTCTTTCCACATATGTAGTCAATTTGATTCCTGTATGTTCCATCTGGTGAAGTCCATGTGTATAGTCTCCGTTTGTGATGTTGAAAAAAATGTATTTGTAATAAAAAGTCATTGGTCTGACAAAATTCTATCATGTGATCTCCAGCTTCGCTTCTGTCACCAAGACCATATTTTCCAACTACTGAACCTTCTTGTTTGTTTCCAACCTTTGCATTCCAGTCACTAGTGATTATCAGTATGTCTTGATTGCATGTTTGATCTATTTCAGATTGCAGAAGCTGATAAAAGTCTTCCCTTTCTTCATTTGTAGCCTTAGTGGTGGGTGCATCAATTTGAATAATAGTCATATTAACTGGCCTTCCTTGTAGGCGTATGGATATTATTCTATCACTGACAACATTATATTTCATGACAGATCTTGAAATGTCTTTTTTAATGATGAATGCAACCCCATTTCTCTTTAGTTTATCATTCCCACCATAGTAGACCATATGATTGTCTGACTCAAAACGGCCTATGCTCGTCCATTTTAGCTCACTCATGCCTAGGATATCAATGTTTATGTGCTCCATTTCTCTTTTAACGATTTCTAGTTTTCCTAGATTCATACTACGTACATTCCATGTTCCAATTATTAGTGGATGTTTGCAGTTGTTTCTCCTCATTTTGAGTCATGCCACATCAGCACATGGAGGTCCCTGGGGCCTTACTCCATTTCCGTCATCATGGTAGACTCTACTTTGAGGAGGCAACTCTTCCCCAGTAGTCTTTTGAGTGCCTTCCTACCTGGGGTCTCATTTTCTGGCACTATATCTGACAGTGTTTCTTTGCTGTTCATAGGGTTTTCATTGGCTAATTGTTTCTGGTGTTGTTTGCCAGTGCCTACTCCCTAGTCTTTCTTAGTGTGGAAGTTCAGCTGAAAACCTGTCCACCATGGGTATCCTTGCTCATATCTGAGGTTACAGTAGCAGAGCTCTCAGCCTCATCACAACACCCAAGCCCCCGCAGTGTGGCAAACTGACAGGTGTGTGGGGAGGGTTTGGAGATAAGCTCTTGCTAGGTTGTGTAGGCTGCCTCTGGCCTCAAATTCATGAATCTCCTGACTCAGCCTTCTGAGTAGCTTGGATTACGAACATACACCATAACGCCACAACATCTGGCCTAAGGTTTACATTTTTTTTAACAGCAATAATTTTAAAACTTTAAAATGCACTTTGTGCAAAAAGACCCATGTGTCAGTTTGAAAGACAAATCAGTTTTTCTTATTTCCTGACTTGAGTTCCCAAAAAAAACAAAAATAAAGGAAGAACTACTAGAAGGGAAATGGATAGGTGAAAATGAATTCAGGAAGGTAGCTGATGAATGTGGCATTGATTGTCCAGCAGGACAAGCAATTTTGTTTTCTTGATAGTTTATACAAAATGTTTGCCTTTGAAATGTGTTTAAATTATTGGCAGCTGAAGCTACTGTTTCTTGCTTCTAATCCCAACCATTTGAATACGATATCATTTAAAGATGGGAGCCAAGATAAAACAGGCATCTTGGGATAAAAATTAGCCAGCTGCCAGGAAGTTCCAAGTTTCGCAATAAACAACTGAAATTGCTGTCACTTGCTCAGCTTTGAGACTTCTCTGCAAATCCTTTAATCAACTTTCTGCATCTCCTGAGACCAGCCCCCTCTCTCCAGGTAGCCACCTATGACTTCTCTGTGGAAAGAGAGGAAAGCCAACTTAGGCTGCCAAAGTCTAATACTGCAATGAAAATGTCAGGGTTTCTGTCAGAGTCATATTAATAAAAAGGCATCAAGTTTAATATAGCCATTAGTTACCGGGGTCTGGAGTTTAGCTCAATTGGCAGAGTGCTGCGCTGCACTCTCTGAGGACCCAGGTCTGATCCCCAGCACCACAAAAACAGGAAAAGACATGACAATTCCTGAAGCAATCCCGAAACAATCAGCTATTGAAAACTCTTTGAGGGTGGTTATGAGTCTGTCCCTGACTCAACAGCACCTAACAACAGCAAAACCAACAATAGTTTTGGGGAGAAGGACCTCACAATTCACTCTCCAAAAAACAATCTGGAAACAAGAAGCCATTGAAAACCCTATGAATAGCAGAGAAGCACTGTCATAGTGCTGCGCATGGCACAGTGTCAGTGAGTGATTCTATTGTAAGGAGGGTTACTATGAGTCAAACCAGACTGAACAGCACCTAACAACAATAAACAACAATTAGTTATACTTTGTTAGGATATGGAGTAACTGTATTAAAAGTTGATATAATAAAATGAATAAAGTGCCAATAAATGCCAGTGAAATTACATGATATCTATGAAAATGCATCAGAAATTATGAATCATTCTTTAAAATTTCTTCAATGCATTAAAATTTAGCAGTAAAACAGGAATGAATTAGTTATATGCATATGCATGTTTGAGACTCAAAACAGAATGCTTGCTAAAAGAATCAGACTCAAAAACCTATAGATTATGATTTCCTGTATACAAACTTCAGCAATAGGTAAAACAATCCTGTAGAGACAGAAAATAGACCAGTGTTTGCGTCTGGGTGAAGAGGAATGAATTTACTCAACGTGTGATGCAAATGTTTTACCTCTTGATTAGGATGGTGCTAAGCAGTATCAATATGGTGTGGGTAATCCTAAAAGTAAAGTTTCAATAGTTATATAAAAAGTGAACTTGGTATTTTTCAATGACTTTAAAGACTTTCCTTCTGTCTAGACCTGCATAATCCAATGCAATAAACATTTGCCGCAAGTGGCTATTCAATTAAATTATAAACTAGGTAACATTAAATAAAATTAAAAACTTAGTTCCTGCATTAACACGGTGGTATTTCAAGTCAATAGTCTTATTTGGTTAGTAACTCACAAGTGAGACCATGCAAATAGAGACTATTTCCAATATCACAGGAACTTCTGAACAATGCTTGTCAGAATTGTATAAAATATCATCACTGAATTGTGTATCCTACATTTAACTTTTGGACAATGATACTCAGTTTACTATTGATTCCAAATATAACTTTATAGAGAGTTAATGTCTTATTTAAGAATCTTAAATTTTTAACCTTTCATTTGATTTTAACATATCATCATCTCTCAGTAATGGTACCCAGTTCACCACTGGTTCCCTTCAAATTTACAGTCCCCATGGCTGGTTCCCTTCAAATTTACAGTCCCCAGAGCCATTGAGAGGTTGGGGAGCTTAAACATAAGACATAAACTATAGTGTATGAAATACAGCAGGAAATGAAGACATATTTATTGAAAAGAAGGAAAATTAAATGATGAATATATATCATGTTGATTAAAGTTGTATGATATGTATGATGGTTTTTAAGAATGATCTTGATAAAAATCTTTGTTAAAATTCTATATTAGAAAGGGGAAATCTTTTCCAAGCTTATACACATATATACACACAAATTTATGTGGGCCATTTTTTAATTGTTTATTTTTGCGGGGCTGGGGTTTGAACCAAGGGGCTCATGCACATTAGCCATGTGCTCTAAAGAGTATATGGCCTGCAGCCGTAGCCCTGTGGTATCCGATCCCGTCAGATCTCGGAAGCTAAGCAGGGTCGGGCCTGGTTAGTACCTGGATGGGAGACTGCCTGGGAACACCAGATGCTGCAGGCTTGGGAGAAGGACCTGGCAACCCCCTCCCAGGAATCAATCTGCCATTGAAAACCCTATGAACAGCAGAGAAGCACTGACAGTAGTGTTTCCCCTGTTGTACAGAGGGTCGCTATGAGTTGGATACCGACTCGACGGCACCTAATAACAACAACAACTAAAGAGTATCCCATCCTGGGACTCAAATTCTTAAAGCTATTATTATGGAAGATGCTCAACTAAACAACTTGTACACCTTGAAGGAAACATATTATGGCCCCATTCTGATTTTCTCAGGAAAACTATCATTGAATTTAAACTGATATCTAATCAATATTTAAGAATATAAGGCATCAAAAATTCAAATAAGAGCCAGGCATAGTGATGCACACCTGTAATCCCAGTGAATCGGGAGGCAGAGGCAGGAGGATCGCAAGTTCAAGACCAGAGACAGTCTGTGTAACTTGGCGAGATCCTGTCTCAAAAAAAAAACAAAAAAAATGGACTGAGGGTGCAGCTCAACTGTACAGCACTTGCAAAGCATGCAAGCATGAGGCCCTTAGTTCAATCCCCAGTACCACAAAAAAAAAATCAAATAAATATGATTTCTGGATTTTATGGTTATATAACAGTAATCAGTAAGATTCAACATAAAATATGTTCAGTCCTAAAAGACACATTTCAATTTAAGTGACATTTTCTCTCCTTGGTCACTCAACTTGCTGTGAACAATTTATGTTGCTCATGGATGGAGCTGATAGTTTGTCAGATAATAATACATATTTCCTTCTCATATGTAATTAAAATACCTGAGTTACGCCTTTTGTGTTCTAAATAAGAAATCTCAAAAACACAGAACTTCAAAAGAAAACATCTTGGATGGGAAACTTAGAAGGGAAGGGGGGAGGGGGGGAACATAGGGGAGGGTAAGGGGTAACCTATATGAATAATGTTTATCAAATTGCATATATGAAAATTGTCACAATGAAAACCATGTCAAAATGAATCACATTATGATGTACATTAAAAATTTCTAATAAAAAAAAGAAAACATGACATTTTCAGGTTAAATTAATATTATGTGAAAAAAAATTAGCTAAATCTCAACTGTGAAGATCAAAGCGAAAATAACTGTACATACACTTGAAGTAGTCACTACATCAGAAATGTCAGGGCCAGAACAATAAATCCATGGTTCCAAAATAAAGTTTTAAAAATATTGTTATGTGTAGAAATATAAATTCATGGAATCATTTTTGATAAGTTCATGTTTTTCATCATTTACTACTTATGACATATAATTCACTTAATGACTCAGTTCAGCAAGAATATAATGAGCAACAGGTTACTGCATGGTGATATCTTAGGCTTTGAAGAAAAGCCACATAAGCAATAGGTACAAATACTTTCCAGGGAAAGATATCCGGGTTCCTGTAGGTGGCGTTTGGGAAGCAGTTACACACACATGGTTAAGATTGCTTGTGATATATTTTCATTAATATATTATGTATTTTATAAGTATGACATATTTTCATATTTTAAGGTTAGTAATTGGAAAGGAAATAAAATGCATCATAGCTTTTTATTAAAATAAATAAATTTCAAAACAATTCCCTAGGGAGTTGAAATCTGATTATTGGAATAATATTTGCTGACTTTATCTGGGTATGGGCGCACAAATCTTTAATCCTTGTGACTCAGGAGGCAGAGGCAAGAGGTTCCCAAGTTCAAGGCCAGAAACAGCCTACATAATTTTGGGAGACACTGTCTCAAGATAAAAATTTGAAAATGGCTATGGGTACTGCTCAGTGGTTGATTGGTTGCAAAGTACATACAGAGTCCTGAGTTCAGGCACCCAGTACTGAAAAAATAATAATACACAACACACAATTTTTAAATATATAAACATATATGTATATGTAATATATAAATACATGTATACACACACACACACACACACACACACACACACACACACACAATTTGCAGAATTGAGCAGACTTTTGGGTGGCCCTAGACTACTTGTGCTTATTAGACCAGGACAGAAGAACCCAACTATGCATTTCTACCAAACATCAAGTATTATAAAATTTTATAACCTCATAAACTTCCTTTTCGTTTCTCTCCAGCACCATGGTCTTACCCTGCTACCATGACAACATGGAGAACTAGATAAAATAAAATAAGGAAATTCAATAAATATAATGCCTCTGCCTATTTTAAGGATTAATTCTATTGTGACATGATAAGAACAAAATTACCTTAAAGAATCTTGGAGCTTCACATTTGGTACCATGCAAACAATTTTTAATCTATAATCACTCTATAATCACTGCTATTTCACAAACCCCTGAGTCCCATCATCCCCAGGCTTGAAGCCCCTTCATATTTGGTTACATTCTTCTCCTAGTGGCTGGCAGGAATGAACTATGACCATAACACAACATTTAATATTATCCAGAAGGGGATTTCATGAGACAAGCTGACCTTTGGAAATATCACTGCCTTAGTAACTTTTAATCCTATGGGTTTTTTCACAATGTGTGAGTGCCACAATATTGAGAAGTGTCACCAGCCTATCTCTGTTGCTAGTGTACCTGAAGCAGAAGTGTATAAGCTGTTGTGAGACTGCCTGTCTAAATAATTAGATTCCAAACTCTGTCACTGAGGGTAAACTTTATTATTGGAAGATACTGTCCACATTTCCACTTGTCAGATGAATTCATTTTTTTCTTATTAAATTCAAGATTACATGAAGGTCTTCATAGAATGTTCTCCTAATAAGAATGCAAAAATTTCAAATTCTTATCTAGACACTATCAATTCAGTAAAAACACAAGTATACATTGCAGCACAACTTTCCTCAAAGTGTTTTCACTGCTGTCATTGCTACTTCGTTCAGTGATATTTTTCTGAGTCTTTGAAATCAAGGTCCATATTTTAAACTGCTAACCCTGACTAACACAGTGTTACATGGTAGAGCACAGCTTCTCAAAGCCTGTTCACTTTTCCAGGAGTATCTTGGGATAGTCAAATTCTCAGATCCTGACATAAAGTAGGAGCATAACAACCCATGCAGGACAAGCCACCCAGGTAGGACAACCACTGTTCCAGGTGATTTTGATACAGGCTCAAGTTAGTGAACTGGGGCATCCCAAGAGCTTCAGAGTACCATGACCCATCCAGTGCTGATCACCCCTGAGATGAGACATTCCCATCCACCAGTACTGAGGCACTCCAGGACCACAGAGCTCACTACCTCCACAGTCACTCCTGGACTCTTCCAAGAGTTGTTGAAAATGTTAGGAGACTTCTTCATCTCCAGATAAAAATCATTAAAAACACAAATAAAGACCTAGTCATTACACTTTCCATTCTAAGGTGCTTAATTTTGAAAAATATATTCATAAATCTAGTTAAAAGTTACTACAAAACCATTTCATGAAAATTATTTTTCTAATCTTTGAAAGTCATTCTCTCATTTCACAAAGCTCTCTTTTAAAATGTACCAGCAGTTCATTCTATTAATTCACAAATTCAGGTCTTCACTCTAAATATCCATGTGATCTTTGACAATAACAAGCATAGTACCTGGAAAGGATGGGCAAGGATTCAGCATCCACAGCATCCCAAGGACTAAATGAAAGTGTTGCTCAGTCAACAGTGATGCCCTGCATATTTAAATGTTTTCACCAAAAAGAAATGATGAATGATACTCTCATTTAATCATTACATAATGTATACATATATTGGAGCATCATGTTGTACTTCATAAATATGTAAAATTATTATGTGTCAATAAACAAACAAAAAGCTGCTCACTGAATACAGGTGTTACCAGCATCATACAGTATTACTTGGTTAAGTGGATTAACTCTTGAGAATGGCCTATGCTAATTCCCTCTTTCTCTGTCCTTCCCTGACTTCACAGCCCTTATTTTTCCCCATTGCAGTCTAAAGATCCTTTATTTTTTTACCAAAAAGAAGCAAAAAAGACTTAAGTGTACATATATATATACACACATATACATATATGTGTATGTATATGTATATATATGTGATATATATATATATATATATATATATATATATATATATATATATATGTACTGAGGGTTTGAACCCAGGGCCTCATGCATGCTTTGCAAGTGCTCTACCACTGAGAAACCCCCTCAGCCCACTTTTAAATCTTTTATCTTGAGAGAAATTCTTGCTAAGTTACACAGGCCACCTCTGGCCTTGAATTTGGATCTTCCTGCCTCTGGCTCTTGAGTCACTGGGATTATGGGCATGAACCACCAAGCCCATCTTTGTTTCTTTTTTTTTTTTTTTTTTTAATCTTCCATTGCCTCTAAAGAAAAAAAGGAAACAAATAAATAACAAAAGCCTTGAAAAACACTTTATGTTTTGCTTTCTTGATGATAATCTAAATCCCAGCATCTGTCTTTAGCATTTTGTTGTTGTTGTTGTTAGGTGCCCTCTAGTCAAGTCTGACTCATTGCAACTCTCTTAGGATTTTCAATGGCCGATCATTTCAGGATTGCTTCAAGAGTCGATTGCCATGTTCTCCTCCCATTGTGGCAGTGCTGGGGATCTAATACTGGTCCTCAGAGAGTGCAGAGCAGTACTCTACCAACCGAGCTAAACCATAGCCCCTAGCATTTTTAGGAAGTATAAACTAGCTGGGCATGGTGGCACATGCCTGTAATCCCAGCAACTCAAGAGGCAGAGATAGGAGTATCACAAGTTAGAGACCAGAGACAGTCTGTGTAATTTAGTGAGACCCTGTGTCCAAAAAAAAAAAAAAGTAAAGAAATGGGCTGCAGGTACAGCTCAGTGGTACAGCACTTGCAAAGCATGCAAGCGTGAGGCCCTGGATTCAACTCCTAATATGGAAAAAAAGGAAGTATAAACTCACTTTTCATTTTATTATTTCTGAAAATTTTTTTAGTTATATACCACAATCTCAGATATAACTATTATAAAAATAATACATGTCTTTTAAAAATTAAAGTCTTGTGTGGTGGCACAAACTGTAATCTCAGCACTTCAGAGGTGAAGTCAGGAGGATCATGAGTTCAATGGCTGAGGATATAACTCAGTAGTAGACAAACTCATAGGGACAGAAGATAGACACATGGGTTCCAGGGGAGAGGGGAAGGAGATGGGGCCATGGTACTCAATGGGTACAGCTTGTTTGTGAAGATGGAGAAGTTCTGCAGTTGGATGATCATGATGTCTGTACAACAAAGTGAATGTACTTAATGGCATTGGACTGTATACTTTAAAAACAGTAAAATGGCAAATTTTATGTCATGTATATTTTAATGTAAGCCTGCAGCCATACCACTGTGGTGTCCAATCCTGTCAGATCTTGGAAGCTAAGCAAGGTTGACCTTGTTAGTACTTGGATGGGAGACTGCTTGGGAATACCAGGTGCTGTAGCCTTGGGAGAAGGATTTGGCAACCCACTCCCCAAAAAACAATCAGACACTGAAAACCCTATGAGTGGCAGAGAAGCACTGACAATAATGTTTCACCTGTTATACCTAGGGTCACTATGAGTAGCAGACACTGACTTGAGGACACCTAACAACAACAACAATATTTTACGGCAACTTTTTTTAAAATAAAGAAAATAGTACTTGCTTATTTAAAGTAAAAATCCTCTCTTTTCAAGGAGAAAATGATATAAAATATTTTAAACAATTGCCCCAAATCAATAGGGATGAATAAAAATAAGTCCATATAGCTTTCTTCAACAGTTCACATACATGGATTTTTAGTGTGTCTGTTAAAACCACATTTTTGTGGTTGTTCTTAGGTGCCATTGAATCAGCTTTGACTCATGCTGATCCTATGTAGCATTGAAGAAAACACTCCCCAACACTGTGCCAGGCACATGATCTTTTTATGTTTAAGCCCATTGTTGCATACACTGTGTTTCTTCTCATTTTGAGTCATGCCACATCAGCAAAAGGAGATTCCAGGTGTTTTACTCCATTTCCATCATCAAAGCAAACTCTGCTTTGAGGAGGCAACTCTTCCTCAGTTGTCTCGAATGCCTTTCAGCCTTGGGGGCGGGGGCTCATTTTCTAGCACTATATGTGACAGTGCTTCTCTGTTATTCATAAGGTTTTCAATGGTTAATTGTTTAAAGAGTAGGCTGCTGGGTCCTTCTCCCTAGTCTGTCTTAGTCTAGAAGCACAGCTGAAACCTGTCCATCATGGGTGGCCCTGCTGGTATCTGAAATATTGGCAGCATAGCTGTCAGCGTCACAGCAACATGCAAGCCCCCACAGCACAAAAAGTTGACAGACACTATATCCACATTTAGAGACTCTGAAATGAGACAATATTTGCAGGTATTTATTTTGTAGCTTTTCTTTCACTCAGTAGAAATACCTGTTAAAGAGAACTATTATGTTTTATCAGAAGACTTCCTAAATATCTTCTCTAAATTGACACACATTCTGGCCAAAGGGGAGATACTGTCTTTCAAGCAGCCAGCTTCAGTGGCACCATGAGAAAACAGACCACCTGATTTCCTGCCAAGAGCTCACATGCATCACTAGCATTAGTCATTGTTTTGCAGCATTTCAATCAGCATTCATTTTCCCTGCTTGTGTTACTAAGAGAAAGTTTTCTAAATTGAAATAATGAAGTTTTAGAGAATTTACTGACATTCAAAGCTTTAGAGTAAATAGTGGTCTTACTGGTTGGCAGAATATACATCAAGGCAAAGGAGGAATTGCTGGAAGTCCAGAAAAAGTGAAAAGCAAAAGATGAGTAATCGTGGAGCCTTCCAAATACCAAGAATTAATAGGACTCTGAGAGAGCAGGTGGCAGGCAAGCTGGGAAGTCTGCTCAGGACCCGTACTTGGGCCATGTCTTCCCTCTGTGTGAGTTTGTTTTCTTCACCAAGATTATATTCTCTAGTCTATGAATATGAATTTTATATATAAGAAAAAAGGGGCCTACAGTTATAAAAACATTTCTATATGTGAAATAAATGGAAATAATTCAAATATTTATCCCTTGGATAGAACAGTTCATATGAGGTCCTTAGGAGAACTAGGAAGCCCAATATAAGTCAGGCTCCTGAGTCCTTCCTGACTAGGCCTGAGCTGGGGGTCCCTCTGTCTTTGTAGAGTTCTGCTAAGTCAGGGTTGTGAAAGTCCCCCACGCTTTGTACTGACTCCCTGGGCCATTGCCCTGCCTCTCTCCCCGGCCACACCGAGGCAAGCGATGCAGGCTAGTTCCTGCGTTCAGAGAGGAGCTCAGCCTCTCCAGACACTGCAAGACTCCACACACTGTGCTCTTCACCTTTAATAGGAGGCAGTAAGAGTTTTCTTCTTCAGTAATTATAGGGCCACAACTTAGACAGGTTCAAGTTCATCACTGGACTCCTGGATATTTCTTTGCATCCTAGCAGGAACCTTGGAGGCCTTGGCCTTTACTTCCAGGCTGACTCATCAGAGATCCATCGTGTGATGCCACTTCCTGCACACATGCTCTGTGTGTTGGTGCCCAGAGGCCAAGGGCGGATGCATTTTGATTCTGAAGACCCATGTGCCCACTCAGGCTAGTGGAGTCCCAGGCCTCCCTGCACAGGTGCCACTGAGCTGGAGCTCTTTCCTCTGGCTCTCAGTTCAGAGGGATTATGTGTGCCTGAGTTGGCCTGGCCCTGGGAAGCCCTACCTGCCTCTGTGATCTGCAGGAGCACATCCCCTGACTCCCTGGCTGGAAGCTTTTGCAGACTCTCATTTCCTCTGGGGATTCAACTCCAGTCTCTAGGCTGACTCTCACACTCCCTTGTCCCTTGGGAGGGTCTCTGTTATTTTAACTTAATCCTCCTGCTCTATGAGAACTTCTTAGTCAAATGAAACCCCTTCTGTTGCGGGATGCAAAGAAAATAAGGGAGACCTGAGGTATAAAGGAGGATTTCAGTCCGCGTCAGTATGTGACTCAGTGGAATTGGTTGCAAAGACTGAACTCTGAGCAAAGGAGGCTCAGGCTTTTATGGGGTCTCTGAGGGAGATGGGCTTATAAGAGTTAAAAATAGCGCAAAAGCAGACAAAGGACAGGGACAGTGCAAAAACAGACATGCTCAGTTACAGAAGGAGGAGTGGGTGATCAATCATCTACTCCAGGTGTATATTCTTTTGAATAGGGATCAAAGAGACGGTCATTACACTTGGTATGCAATCTTATCAGGTTGGGATAGCCCTGTTACTCATTACAGGCAAACAGAATCTGCAAGGTTGTTTAGATGAAAGCTAAGTGATTCAGACAAACATCACTGGTAACAGGTTAAGTAACTCATAGCTCAGGAAACAGGCAGTACAAAGAAAAATGGAGAGTCTAAGTACAGAGAGAAATATAAAAGGTTTTGTAGGGGGCTGCTTCATGTCTATAGTCCTTCCCATGAGTGCTCCTCCAGCTCCCTCTACTTCATTTCCTCTTGGAGGATTATGCTGAGAAATTCATGACCTGTTTGGGAAATTGAAAGTCTTTTCAAACTGGTTCCCTGAGACACCCATTTTTGATCCCTGTCTCCTGGCATTCCACTCCTAAAGTCCTTGGACTCTGAAACAATACATGTGGTTTTGTATGCTAATATGTTGACAGAGGGCTGGCAGCCAACAGATCGCTTCAGGGTGGGGACTGGTCAGCCAAAAGACCAAAGTGGCAAAGAGAGCTGTAAACTTCAGCCCCCACCCCGGTCTACAAACAGTGAAGGGCAGAGTAGAGCTGTCACTGGTGGCCCGTGGTAACCAATGTCAGTATCATGAAGCCACAGGTAAAACAATCTGGGGTTTGCAGTTGGTACCTGAAGGGGGATGGAAAGGGCAGTCTAGGGACAGAACCTTCACTCTAGTGCTGACCTCAGGTAGCCAGTGTCAGAATGAGCCAGCCCTGTGGACGCTCAGCTAGTGGTCCTCTGCAGATTGCTTGCTGGTAGAGAGCAGCCCCCAGTTTGGGAGGTCACAAAAACCTCCTGTGTTGATTGTGACAGGATGGCAGAGGGAAAACACTTTACTTTTTCCAACACGCACTGGGCCTATCAAGAATCCTCCTTGCCTGTCATGTTTCCTTTGAGTAATTTCCCATTATCTGCTGCCCACACGTCATAAATCCCCAATCCTCCTTGTGTTCAAAGTCAAGGCCAATGGCCTCTATTGTAACACCCTGTTGCCTTGATCCCTATACCTACTGGATGGTTGCTCTTGAGGGAAGTCTGATCAGCTTTAACAAGTGTCATTGAATATATTTTTTTCAACAGAAATCATTGAGGGGTGTGTGTGTGTGTGTGTGTGTGTGTGTGTGTGTGTGTGTGTGTGTGACATTTATATAATCATTCATTGAAAAACTAGAGCAAAACTAAGCCTGCAGCTGTACCACTGTGTCTTCTGATCCTGTCAGATCCCAGAAGCTAAGCAGGATCAAGCCTGGTTAGTACTTGGATGGGGGACCACCTGGGACCACCAGGTGGTATAGACTTGGGAGAAGGACCCAGAAACCCACCCCCAAAACAATCAGCCTTTGAAAACCCTATGAATAACAGAGAAACACTGAAAATAATGTTTCATCTGTTGTATATAGGGTTGCTATGAGTCAGACACCTACTCAATGGCATATAACAACAACAGAGCAAAACTATGTAAACCAGCTTTAGTACACACATAAATAGGAAAGGATTATAAAAAATTAAAGATTAATTTAAAAATATTTACTAGGGTAGTAAAACTTGTGTTTGAAAAAGTAAATATGTGCAATCCCTGACATGTTATCTGTGGGTGTTGACATTCAGTGTTCCAGGCATTAGTGGTTTACCCCATCACTTCTGTCTGGCCTCCAGGGGCTGTAGACTTTTGAGGTCCCCCATGTTCTGAGTTGCCACAGCGCCTCCACCATCAGGAGATTCTGTGAGAGGCAGTGTGTGGTGGGCACATTTCAGAGCAGGCATGAATGGGGAAAGTGGCAGTAGAGCAGGATGGGGCAAAAGGATGGACAGCTTCCGTGCTGGGCAGCGTGAGGATGAGCTGGGGCCAGGACCTCTGGCAACCACCCATGGGGATAACAGTGGCCTCTTCCATCCCCTTTCACAGTGTTCTTTTACACGTTGGCTTCTTGTGCTTGTGTGTCACCTTGCTTGGCACATTTCCTGTGTTTAGTTAAATGTGAAATGTCCCCTTTTTGGTGGTAAGTCATGTGAAATTTAATTTGTTTGAGTGCAATATTGTATAACCTTGTTGTTGCTGCTGTAAGGTGCCATCAAGTCATGTCCAATTCATAGCAGCCCTCTCTGGGTTTTCAATGGCTGATTATTTCAGGATTGCTTTGGGAGTGGATTACCATGTCCGTCTCCCATTTTTTTTTTCAGATTTTTAAATGACCTTTATTTTTAAAGTCAAGATGTGCATTACAGCAAACAAAAACACAAGCAGCAAAGAAAAAGGTCATCCATGGTGACAAGCAGTTCAGTTGGACGTATCTTCTAGATCCCACGCATGTGTATACACAATGTTCCATTTTCTTCTCCCATTTTTGTGGTGCTAGGGATCCAGCCTGGGTCCTCAGAGAGTGCAGAGCAGTGCTCTGCCTACTGAGGTAAACCCCAGGCCCTGCATAACCTTATAACCTTGTTGTTGTTGTTGTTGTTGTTGGGTGCTCTCGAGTCAGTATCCACCTCATAGCGACCCTACGTACAATAGGTGACACACTGTTGTTAGTGCTTCCCTGCTATTCATAGGGTATTTAGTGGCTGATTGGTTTTTTTGAAATATATATATATATATATATATATATATATATAATTTGGTGTGGGGATGTGGGGTTGCGGGGTTCTTCTCCCAAGCCTACAGCACATGGTATTCCCAGGCGATCTCACTCCCAAAAATCAATCCGCCATTGAAAACTCTATGAATAACAGAGAAGCACTGACGATAGTGTTTCAATTGTTGTATGTAGGGTTGCAATGAGTTGGACACCAACTCAAGGGCACCTAACAACAACATAATTAAGCAAGTAAGTAAGTAAGTAAGTAAGTAAGTAAGTAAGTTCTGAATCTTTCATATGAAGTTGTAGGCTGCCACAGCCTGCTTAAAGGTGGGGTCTCTGCATGTTCTACCTCCTGTTACTTGCTGGGTCCTGGACAACATAGCCCATAGACTCTAGGATATGGGGCACAGAGGACGTACAAAGGGCTCTACTGCCTAAGACTTTTACATAAACTTTTTAAGTAATATATCAGTGGATACACAATGGTTACTTTTCAGAGAAAAAAATAAAAACTGAGTGTCAGATCTCTCTGGGTAAAACTTTACTCAAAGAAGTGATCTATAAATGCCGATGGCTATTAGATAGCAGTACATCTGTTTAATATACAAATTAGTTTACTTGGGGAATGATAATGATATGCATTGCATTTAATGCACTTTCAAATCTTCAAAGCATTTCACAAATGCTAATTAATTTTCCCAGCAGCCTCACGAGGTAGCTGATAGCGATTTGTATCACCACATGCAGTGAACTATGATGGATCCATAATTAACCTAAGTTTGTAAAGAAAACATTCTAGAAGATTGCAGCAGGTGTAAGACACTAATCATAGTGACAACAAGCAGAAAAACAGGGCTGTTGTTTAAAAGATGTTTTTCGCAACTGACCTTCCATTTCTTTTCATGAAATTAGAAAGCACACAGTAAATGCCAGAGAAGACACTTAGAATAAGAGAGGGAAGCTTAGTATTTAATTAAATTATGCTATAGATGCTTATGTTCTGTTACTTCTTAACTTCTTCTTGTATTATCTTATCTTTTTCTTTTCATTCCTTCCAATAATCTTAACTTAGATTGTCATCTACCCTAAGAATACGGAAGTATGACTGGTATGAATGAAGATGTTGATAGAATTTAGATAGTTTTTATCAATATCAAACCTATCATTTTCATTTGTTCACCTAGAACAAGTCTTAGTATTACAGGAAAGGTAATTTTTTAACTTCTTTATTTCCAATAAGCCTAAGTTTTATTTTATCAAGTAGAAAAATTTTAACCTGTAAGAAATTGGTGAGTTTCTACTTGCATAAGTTCCTTAACTGTTCTCCCCTCAAGCACAGAGGAACTCACTGAACTATTTCTCTGCTGATATAACACAAAGGCCAGATTGGGGACCTCTGGTCAGCCACCTGTCCTCCTTCCCAAGCATCACAGCAGCACCACAGCTTGCACTCTGCCGATCTAGCCAGCACTCACTGGCCTGCATCCCTGCTGTTCTTTGGGAAGAAGCTGATGTGTGCATTTTCCCACCATTGTCTACTCTCACACCCAGTGTGACTCATAATTTTAAATCAGACCAAACACTGTCAGCTGATAAATCAGGACAACTTCTTCATTTTGCTTAACTTTTTCCTTGGCAACCAAAAATACCATTTGTGCATCATGAGAATTTTCTTAACAGCGCCATTGGCATTAGTTCAAGCCTCAGTCCCAAAGAACATTGCTCAATTTGACTAATAAAATTTGGGATGATTCAGTACATGTGAAAGGTGTAGTGAGATTGCTTTAGATTTTTATAAAGAGCATGGAATACTGGTGAAACACGCCAGTGTATCAAATAAACTCTCACTATGGTGCAGGAAAAGTCATTACTTATTCTTATTGTAGGCTTATCAATCTAACAGGAAACAGATTGTGAGCTGATACAGTTTTAAGTCAGGTTTTACAGTATTTCTGATTATCAAAGCTCCCAGTAGCATGGTAACAAACATCTCAAATTCAGTTAAAGCCTCCAATGCTAATAATCTAAGTAGTAAGTATATGAGATAGCTGTTTATTCCCAAGTGCCAAACCCACTTCTGAAGGTATCTGCTACTGACTTATTTCTATCAAATAGACTTAGTGAGTTGATTAAAGAAGTACTGGGTGTCTGAAAATATTAGTTTGGAACTATTGCTTGGGAAACACCTTTATGTTAACTCCTGAAGTATTGACACAATTTTAAGGTTTTCACAGACATAGAGATGGTGGCACCAGATGTGAACTGGGATTACAACCTGGAGTCCATTCTTACCTCTCTGCATTTCTGTCAGATGACTTTGAATGCATTATTTAATCTTGATGCAGACTTAGGAACTCGATCTTTAACATGAGGTTCTTGAGTTGGATTAGAATCTCTTTTTGATTCCAAAATATTAATAATACTATCAATAATAATAGTGATTACAATATGATTATTTAGGTTTTCAATGGTTCTGAATTATTTATTAAAATAATTTTGAAATTTAGAACTTTACATAGTATGTTAAATTGTTCTGTTTTCAAAGCAAATTGACATGTTTTAATTTAGACATTGTTTCTATCAAAAATGATGCATTCTGGATGACTGATAATGTAGCATATATTAAGTCAAATTATTTAATAGATTTAAATATGATATTTCACCCTTCTAGGGAAATACAGGAAAGATCCTACAGAAAGATCATACTGTACCTACATATGAGAGAGAAGACACCATTTATAATTGGAAAACTATTTACAGGTTTACATGCATGTAAGGAAGCAGGAACTCAATGTGAATTTAGACCAAAATCTCACACCAGTGACACAGCCAAGCAGAAGAAAGTGCACCATAGTCAACCGTTTCTTTATGCCTGCATCCCGCACAGCTCTTGAGAGAGCCCCGCCACAAGCTGATTCTAGAACCCAGCAGGGGTTACCTAGTGTGACCTTAGAGATATTTCCACTGTGTAACAATTAGAAACTGGGTATAATCTATTCCAGAGGTTAGAGTGAGGACAATGAAAGGAGAAAATGCTCTCTTTTGCCCTTTATAAATGAAGAAAATTATCTCAATTCATGTCTAACACTCACAGTAATTTCTTATCATTTCCAAAGTATTGAAGAGGGTTACTGCTTATACTTATGTTTTTCTACTATAAAGAGTTTTTATTTTGTTTGTAAGATAGAATTATATAGATAGAATTATATATATGTGTGTGTATATATGTATATATACACACACATATATATACACACATATATACATATATATACACACATATATACACATATATACATATATAAATTATATATATGGATATGTGTGTGTTGTATTTCTAAGATAACTAAATTCAATAGCTGCATATTCAAATATGTATAACCATTTTGATTTCTTAATCTAAAAATAATCACTATTCCACTGGGAGATATGATTAGCTCAAACAAGAATATGGATTCTTTTCCACTTTATTTTTCTGTAATTGTGTACTCTGTTTTAAGAATTCTTCATTTGCTCTTAGTCTGTATTTTAGACAGAGACAGAAGATCTGCAAAGAGTTCAGTTCTAGGCCTAAATTAATGGTGTAAACCTTAGCAAAAAGATTTATTTTTAGCCTATCTCAAAATAATAATTTTAAAAAACCAAAAACATAAAATAAAAGGAGACCTGGAGGTGCAGCTCAGTGGCAGAGCACTTGTCTAGTATGCATGAGGTGTTGGGATCAAAATCTAAATTCAGAAAGAAAGAAAGAATGAATGAAAGAAAGAAAGAAAGAAAGAAAGAAAAGAAAGAAGGAATTTTTTATCTTGAGGTGGAAATACTAGGTCTGTGCCCAGAGCTCTTCCAGCTATTCTCTCTTTTTTTCATTTATTTACTCCAATAAAATTTTAGGAAGGATGGATAGGGAAGAACACCACACACAGATGCAAACCTTCCTAGTCCTCTCTGTAGCAGTAATCAGGGTGCTTATTGTATCAGAACGTCTTCAGTGAAGTGACCTCTGGATGGGATATGTTGAGAACTAGATTTAGGAAACTTCTAGAATCTTTTAGACTTAGGAAACTTCTAGAATTTTCCTGGGAGAAATACATGTATCTCAAGCATATGACATATGAACAAATACTCAAGCATGGTATGTGGCAGATGGAAAACTTTATCCAACTGTAGCCTGGGGCTCCAGCCAGGCAGATGTAGAGAGGTAGATGGGTTGGTGAGCAAGTCCTGAGAGAGCTGTGCATTTGTACTGACTTTTACCCATGTTTTAATTTAGAACATGACATTCACCCATGAATCCGTTCACTGTATGCCAGAGAGAAAAGTTTTAGTATCTGTTCTATGATGATTTCAATTTAATTTTGTTTTCCTTAATTAATGATCATTATTTAATGTAATTTACTTGAAAAATTACTGGTTGTTGTGCTTGTATAGATTTATTCTGCTTATTTTTCTTTTTATTATGTCCCAAAGTAGACTCAAACTTGATCTACAAAAGTATTTCTTTTGCCAAACATGGTGGTGCTCACCTGAAATCCCAACACTCAGGAAGTGGAGGCAGGAAAATCATGGGCTTGAGGCCAATCTGGGCTATACATCCAAGGGTGTATTTCCTTGATTAACTGTTTCAGTTTTTTCTGCATTAAAAATGAAAACTGAAGAGATTTCCAATTTTCCTCCACTAGATAAGAAAATTCATAACACTTTATTCTCTAACTGAAGTCTGTGACATTCACATTTAACAAAATTTAGTTTGATCTATATCATATTTGTGTGGCAAAGTACACCATAGCTATTTTTGCCTATCATTTGAAAGAGTTATGAAGCAAAGGACACAATCAAAAACTCAAAAACAATAACAAATATTTTATATGTTTAAATTTCACAAAACATATAGATGGAATTCAGTACATAGCTATGTAGAAAAATTAGTCTTTCTAGAGCACAATCTAATACTCTGTGGAAATCAGCAGAGGAATCAGCTTTTAAATATTGCAGTGGTCCATCATTTTTCAGGCAAATATGTATATGAGTTACATGTGTTCTGTTACATATGTTCATGTACATATACATATTTACATTTGATGTGCATGATATGATCATATACATCATATGTTTCCAAACCTGGAAACAAAATAAACCTTTTCTCTTTATAAATTGATTATCTCACGTATTTTATTACAGTAATAGAAAGCTGCCTAACACAATAACCCAAGTGAAGATATTTTTATCAATTGTGGAAATGAAATAATAAATACATTGCATAATCTATTTGAAGGTTAGATATGTGGACAAAAAGATACAAATGCATATTACATACTCCCCAATATTTTAAGTATATAGTAAATTTTAAGTACATAGTAATAATTTTAAGTATATGGTAAATATACTCAGTAAGTATGCATATATATATATCATGTATATACTGTATATAAGTGGATTCAGTGTATATACTGTGCATAATAAGGTCTCACGGAGTACCTTCCAAATCCAAGAGGTAGGAGAATATGTTAGGTGAAAATGTATGGCTATTTTTAACACATAACAAGCTCAAAATGAAACAACAACGTAACTTAGCTGCCAGAAATTTATGTGACTATAAATGACATTAGGAGATGTACCATTGTCTCTGACCATTCTCAGGGGCTGCACTCTATGAACTTACCAGGAACACAGAATTAGGTCATGCTGAAAAATTGGGTTAGGTCCCTGTTGAATCTGTAGTCAGAATTTCTTTCCTGAGCAATATATAACTCTTGTTTTATGTGTCTTTCTGCTGAAAGACACTTTTCTTAATCTATATTGTTGATTCATTAACACTGAACTCCTGGATTTCAGCACTATCACTCATGCCTGGACAAAGACTGTAAAATTATATAAAGACATAATTTCTCCATAAAGTACTTCACAGCCTTCTTGCACCTGTGAACCGTAGACAATGCTTCAGCATCGTGCCATCTTAAACAAACAGCCAATGAAAAGCTCAAAACGAGAAAAATGTGGCACTCAGTTGTGAGTAAGACACTTGTTTGGAGTCTGAGAGCTGAGACTGGAAGGAAGGCGGAGTCATTGCTTCTCAACCTCTGCTGCCAATGTGTGCACTGAACAACAACTGGTCTATGCCTCTGCACACACCTATGAATTCAGGGCTTCAAACTCAGGTCAGGTTCTGATGCATGTTTGATAGTTAAAATGTAGAGGGCTTCAGTTTGGTTCAGGTTCAGGTTCAGGTTCAGTTTTAAAACCAGTGGGCAAATAGCAAGGTTTTAAACAGAACCCCAACCGAACTCTGAACTCTATTTCCACTCAAGCACTAAATAATTTTTCTGAATTAGAATCTAAACCTGAGCCTAGTGAAAAACTGGGTTCCAGTTTATCTTTTAATAACTTTTTTTGTATCATTAACCATTTTATTGCACATATTTTTTTAAATTAAAAATGCAATTCTTTGTCTATCTACACACAGAATTGAAATTTTAAACCCAAACCTGAACGGAATCCAAACGCTCTACGTTTTAACCTAGCAAACCCACACTGGAGCCTGAACCCAATTTTTCCCAGTGTTTGAAGCCCTGCATGAGTGAACACGGAAGTCCCAGTGGGTACAATTTGGGGGTTACAAATAAATTTTGGCTGGTAAGGGAATCCACAAATATGGACTAATTGAATGATGAAGGTCAGCTGTTGAATGTTGTTGTCAGCGCCACTGGGCCATGGGACTCATAGCGCCCCCAAGCCTGACTGGTTCGGGATTGTGGGGGTGGGTTGCCAAGTCCTTCTCCCGCGTGTTGAACGGGACCACTGCACTTTCTCTCCGTCCCACTTTAAGAAGGATGTGGCTAAAGTGCGATTAGAGGAGGGTAAGGATGGTAAGGCTGTGAAAGGCCGGTAAAGCTGCCACATGCAGAAAACTTGGAGGATCAGAGAAAGTTAACTAAAGAAAAGATTTCAGACGAGAAAGAAGAATGAAACAGATCAGTCTTCAAATGTAGAAAGTAAAGTGCAACATCCTGGCAGCCCTATCAGCCAGTCTCTTTCCAAGATTCTTCATGTCAGGTGACACCCTTCCACATGTCCCCTTCCCCTCACCTCAAGGATGCACCAGACCTGTGACCGCATAGCCTGCTTGGGACTTGGCTCCCTGCTGACCAATTGCTACTCAATCCACCGGCTGCTCCCAAATGGAGAACCATCTCTCCGCGGCCCAGTATCTCATTGCACCAATCACTTATATTCCGTTGAATAAATTCCCTTTGAACGTATCCAAAAACCTATAGAATACAATTCTAATGATGAAATTATATTAACTCATATTTTCTGTTAATGAAGGTAAAAAAGTTACAGAGAGAGAGAGAGAGAGAGAGAGAGAGACCTGACTCCTCTGATGTGAGCACATAGAATTAGACGTTTAAAAAATGTGTTTTAGCTGGGCAGCACGGTGTATCCCAGTGACTCAGGAGGAATATGCAAGATTGTAGGTTTGAGGCCAGAGGCAGCCTGAACAACTTAGCAAAACCCTGTACCAATATAAAAAATAAAACCAAGGGGCCAAAGGACTGGGGGTGCAGGTCTTGCCTAGCAGGTGCAAGGCCCTGGGTTCAGCCCCCCACACATGCAAAAACAAACAAACAAACAAAACCTTGTTTTATCTTTTTAAATTGTTTTAAATTCACAAAATTTATCAATTTAACCATTTTAACTGTACACTTCAGTGGTGTTAAGTATATTCATTTTGGTTTGCAACCATGGCAACCTTCCATTCCCTTAACTCTTTTCATCTTGCAAAACTGAAACTGTCAGGATTAAACAAAGCTCGCCATTCCATACTCTCCCCAGCTCCTGGCAACCACCACTCAAGGCAGTAATGAATTGTAAAGTTCTGCCTTCTTTTAGTGATTAGTAGAGTATCCATAAATGACTTTCGATTTTTTCTATTGTTTTGCTTTTTTATATCCACATTTGGTTATAACACTATTCTGTTAACAGGATACTGAAATTCAAAATTCTGATCCATCCATTCTATTTGAATTAGAATTCAGAATTCTAAGATTGAAACTTAGAAATTCTTAGATTATAAACTTAATTAAAAATAGGCTTTAGGAAGATTCGCACTGGAAAAACCAGATATGTAATTTGCAAAGCCCTAGCTTTTTAATACTTAACACTAGGGAAGTGGTCAGGTTAATCCTCTAAATTATTCTGATTACATACTCCTTTAGTTAAACAAATTGTTGTTGTTAAGTGCCTTTGTGTGGAGTCCAACTCATAGAGTCCCTATGTACATTGGAACAAAACACTCCCGATTCTGTGCCAGGCACACGAT
Source organism: Pedetes capensis (assembly GCA_007922755.1). NCBI lineage: Eukaryota > Metazoa > Chordata > Mammalia > Rodentia > Pedetidae > Pedetes > Pedetes capensis. The sequence continues at coordinate 30,059 of VMDO01018637.1, forward strand.
CTTATTTATGGTTAAATCCATTGTTGTAGACACTGTGTCAATCCATCTAGTGGAGGAATTTCCTTTTTTCATTGACCTGCCACTGACAAACATGATGTCCTTCTCCAGGGATTGGTCTCTCCTGACTATATGTCCAAAATATGTAAGACCCAGTCTAGCCAACCTTGCTTCCAAGGGACATTCTGGTTGCACTTCTTCTAGAACAGACCTGTTGGTTTTTTGGCAGTCCATGGTATATTCAATAATCGTCTCCAGCACCATAATTCAAAAGCATCAATTCTCCTGTTTCCCTTGTTCAATATTTAGCTTTCACAACCAAATTAGTCCCTTAAAATCTGCACATGTATTTAGCTATTACATATGTGTATATATAATTATAGTATAATGTTTTGTATTTTATTCTTTATATATTATTCTCTTCATGGGAATGATGAGCTCTATTACTTGATTGAATATGCCTTATTATTTTTAAAAATATCCTCTCTAAACTTTGCAATATAGCCTTCAAAAGATCTGGTATGTATTTCAATATAAATTAGTACTTAGTATTGAAGGTCCTCAGAGTTGAAAAGCGACCCTTCACATTACAAGAGGATCCAAATAGTGTCTGTTGTGGCCATGGTTAAAAACTACATCACAACGCCCAATGTTTAGTTCCATCTGTCGATAATACAAAAATTGTTATCAACATTCAGATCACATGTTTTTTCATTTCACCTGATGTTAATTAGTTGTATTTGAAAATGAATAGAAAAATAATGCATAGATATGTTTAACAAGTGTCTTCAATATGTCTGAAATTTTTCAATTAGAAGAGCATTTAAATAGGTTACATATTTCCATTTCTATAAGTTCATAATTTTACAGATATAAAGTTTTTTGTGAAAAGTTGTTATTATAGAAACAAAAGTGCATACTCAGAGAAACTAGTTAGAAGTCCTGTAATTAAAACACTTCTCCATATGATGATTTTCTTTTAAAAACCAGGAATTTCCTCAGTGCTAAAATGCTACTTCTCTTACTTTGAAAGGACTGATTTGATGTCATTATTATTATTGGTTAGTGATTGCTATGTAGCATGATTTTTAATTTCCATTTGTTATTATAAGAAATATTAAAAAGTTAGATTACTTTTTTCTCATTATTTAATTATAATATTTTCATGTTTAGCATCATTTCACTATCAATGAAATTTTGTGTGTCTAAATTACATTCCCTTGCAGCTGTACCACTGATTCTGGTCAGATCACAGAAACTAAGCAGGGTCTGGCCTAGTTAGTATTTGGATGGGAGACCACCTAGAAACCAGATGCAGTAGGCTTGGGAGAAGGACCCAGCAACCAACCTCCCCCCACCAAAAATATCAGCCATTGAAAACTCTGTGAATAGCAGAGAAGCACTGACAGTGCTGTTTTGCCTGTTGTACATGGGGTCACTATGAGTTGGACACCAACTTGACAGTACCTAACAATAACAAATTATGTTCAGATTCAATCCTATACAAATTCAAACTGCAAAATAATGTGATCCATATTTTTGACTTTGGTTATCATGATCCAATGTCATCCTAGAAATCAAAAGCCATATGTAATGTGTTATTGCTGTTACTAGGTGTGCCGATTCTGGTCCAACTCATGGTGGCCCTATGTATAACAGAAGGAAACACTCCCCAACACTGTGCCGTGCCCAGCACTATGCCAGTGTTTCTCTGCTATTCATAAGATTTTCAATAGTTGGCTGTTTCAGGATTGTTTGAAGAACAGGTGGGCTGCCAGGTCCTTCTCCCAATTTTTGCAGTGCTGGGGATTGAACCCAGGTTCTCAGAGAGAGCAGAGCAGCACCCTACTAATTGAGCTAAACTCCAACCAACCTATGTTATTAGTACTTTTTAAGTCATCTGTTTTTTCATTTTTTGTAGGATTTAAATAAGGAAAAGAAAAACCAAATAAATTTAGATTTTTTGAGTTGAGTTTGAGAATTTTGGAAATATATATTAAATAACAATTATAAACTCTTTAGAATTTAGTTTGTACTGGAACTTTATAGCTTCATTTATAGATTTTTAAATATGTACTCATATCTGTTTTCCAGACAAACTATAGCTGTATATATTGTATATTTATTAAACATATATCTGGGGGTAAAAACTCTAAACTTTTTAAAAAATATTTTAAAATCAATGTTATTTGATAACATGGAGATTTTTCTGTCAAATAACTGTGTACAAAACACATCTGAAAATAATAAAACTGGACAAAAAATTTTAATGACATCTCCACCTTGTCATATTTGTCTGAGACTTATTAACACATGCCTGTCTATATAGATGTATATGTAGTGTTATATACTACAGAAACCTATAGACCAAGCACCACCCAAAGGAAGCTGAAGGGAGCATATGTCTCTCCTAAGTGTCTGGGAACCTCCTGCAGATAAATCTCTACTAGAGCTGTTGCTGCAGACATCAGAATTTAACCTACATCAAGTCAATCATCATAGACACAGACTAATAGACTAACATGCAAAAAGAAACATAAAAATGGTAACATTAATTCAAAGTGCCCTCCCTAGGGGGCATCAAGATATTACAGACTTAGTACCAGTATTTGCCATGATTATATACCAATTATAATAGAGATTTCCCAAACACACTTGTTTCTCTGTGTATCTTATATGTGTTCTCAGCTGGTTACGAATGCTAAGTTCACAGAACCAAATGGCTACTTAAGCCCCAAGCATGGAATCTTTATTCCACAATAATCTGAACTTTCCTTCCATAAAAGTAAATGACTATTTAAGCCCAAAACTGGAAACTTTATCTCACAATATACTTGAAATGGCTCAAAAAAACTCCAGAATGACAAGGAACCCAAATGCACTTGTTTTCTCTTAAAACTTCTTTACATAAATTGGCATCAAGAGCACAAAGAACCAACAAGGCCTGGTCTAGTGAGAATTTACCAGAATTTTTCCAAATCACAAAACCAAACCACAGACTATTCTTCAAGCAAGACCAGGCAAAAGCCCAAAGCTCTTTCCCTTTACCAATAAGATACATGATAGGCAACTAACACCTCATGGGGAAAAAGGGAAGATCCCAGGCTTTTGGGGATTCCCCAGGGTTCCAACTACAGTGGGAGTGGGCAGCCAGCCATAAGCTCTTTCTCCTAGCCAGGCTGGTCAAAAACTATAACCCAAATCTGAGATCTGTGGCTTGCTGCCTTAACAAAAAAAAAAAAAATGAGAAACAGGAAATGATAAAGGCAAATGGGTTTATTTTTCTGATCTAGCTAGAACTAGGGAGAGAAAATTTCTTAGTTTCTCTCCACCTTTCCTGTAGCAGTGTTAGAGTTTTATAGAAAAGATGAAACAAAGGCCAGAAAATGTGCATATGTAGATTAAGTTAAAACATAAGTTATCTGAATTATGAGAAGACTTCCCTGGGGAAAGGCCTCCATCTTTCAGCAGGGCTTTTGGCTGTTTCCAGAGAAATTTTAATTCCCCACAGCCAACTCTTTCAGGGTCGCCTTTACATTCCTCAGGGTCTCTGTTACATTGATACAAGACTGCTTTTTTTTTAAATGAAATCTATTGATAGATTTAAAAATGGGCAGCATCCAAATGTCAAACAAATTGAGGTTCTTCATAGTACAGAACTGATTGTACACTTGCATTTAAAAATACACACACACACACACACACACACACACACAAAAACAGTCAAGAACATTCCATTTTATACAAGAAGGACATATTAAATTTAAAGTGTCTTAGCTGGGTACAGTGATATGCAGCTGTAATCCCAGCAACTCAGAAGGCACAGGCGGGAGGATCCAAAAACTGAGGGTAGAGACAGCTAGTGTGACTTAACAAGACCCTGTCTCAAGATAAAATATTTTTTTAAATGGTGGAGGTGAAACTCAATGGTAGAGTACTTGCAATGTATGTGTGAGGCACTGGGTTCAGTCCACAATACCAAAAATAAATAACACCAAACAAACAAACAAATGAAGTTTATCTTACCCTGTAGGAATGGGGCTGGGATTTAGCTTAGTTGGTAGAGCACTACTCTGCAGTTTCTGAGGTCCAGGATTCAATTCTAGCACTATAAAAATGGGAGAAGAACGTGGCAATCCACTCCCATGGCAATCCTGAAACAATCAGCCGTGGAAAACCCTATGAGGGTCGCTGTGAGTTGGACAGGACTTGATGGCATCTAACAACAGCAACTCTGTAGGAAAAATTAGTGCTTCATTGTTTAGAACAAACCCTACTAGATTATCTGATTTTGATTTGGGACCTGTGTGACTTTCATTGTTTGGAGGTGTTTTCCTCTTCTGTAAATTGTAGAGAATTGAAGGAAATGCAAATGACACTTATTTATTGACAAGCAAATAAATTGGAGCTGGGGGAGTTTTCTTGACTATCTTATTTCCACTCTTAGAAAAGCCAGTTTAGCTGTTATTTCAAGCCTCCCACGTTGGTGCAAGTCTGTAATGCCAGTGGCTCTAAGGTGAAGATGAGAGGGTCACCAAAGGCAGTCTGTGTAACTAGGCGACACCCTGTCTTAAAATTGAAAAGTAAAATTCATTTTAATATTTCTGATGTATTATTATGTCTCTCCAGTTTCCAGCTTCTTCTTTGAACTAATTTTCACATATTACAGATTTCCTCATTAATGTTTTAAGTAAAGTGTTGAACATATGTTTGTTTTACGTCTATTTAAGAATCATTATTTTACCACTTGACAGAATTATTCTCATAATAAAATTATAGAGTGATAATCCTCTTTTCTATCACTTGTCTGTCTTGGGAAAAGCTATTCCAAAAGACCTTTTTAAAGTGTTGAAAAGTAAAAATGTCACATTAAAGACAACAGTGTGCCTGACTCATGGCATGGTATTTTCAGTTGCATCATATGCTCTTGAACGCTGGATGTGGAATAAGGGAGACATGAGAAGAATTGTTGCTTTTGAATTATTGCTGGAGATGCTTTTGAATTATGTTGCTGAATATACCATGGACAATCAAAAGAACCAACAGATCTGTCCTAAAAGAAGTGCAATCAGAGTGCTCATTGGAACCAAGGATGGCTAGATTGCATCTTATGTATTTTAGATATATTCTCAGGAGGGACCTGGAGAAGGTCCCTGAAGGTTTCATGATGCCCTGAAGAAGGGCATCATGTTTAGGAGAGTGGCAAGTCAGCAATAAAAGGAAGAGTCTCTACTACATTGATTGTCAGAGTGACTGCAACAATGGGCTATAAATAAAAAAGATTGTGTGCATGGCACAGTGTGGGGGAGTGTTTCATGATGTTGTACATAGGGTCACTATGAGTCTGACATGACTCTATGGCAGGCAACAACAACAACCCTATTTAAAAATATTATTATAATGATAAAACTAGAAGAAACTTGAGAGACACCCTGATTAACTTATTATTTAATTAATTAATTCAGATTAATGAACTGAGACATTGTGAAATAGATCTGCCTGCCTTCCCTAGCCAGGTAGTGTCATGTTGTTGTTGTTGTTGTTAGGTGCGGTCAAGTCGGTATCCGACTCATAGCGACCCTCATAGAGTTTTCAATGGCTGAGTGCTTTGGGATTGCCTTAAGAGTGGATTGCCAGGCCCTTCTCCCATTTTTGCGGTGCTGGGAATTGAACTCGGGGCCTCAGAGACTGCAGAGCAGTGCTCTACCCACTGAGCTAAATCCCAGCCCAGGTAGTGTCATAGCTACTGCTTAATACAAATTCCTGACTCCAAATCCAATATTTTCTGTTTAATTTTAATAAACTGATTCATGATGAAAGGATCCCTTTAATGAGTCTGGCCTATGTCCAAAACAAAGATATTAATGATAAACTACCCAATTCAAAACTTAAATAAACACATTAAAAGAAGGTAGAAAGTAATTTTTTTAATTTTTAAAAATTAATTTCCACGAATGTTCTCTAGAAAGGGGCAAAAATTACAAAATTGTTTACATAATTGATTAAAGTTACACAAAGTATGCAAATTATATAAGATATAATTATGTATAAGGAAATACACTTTATCAATTCTATAAAAATCCTCATGTAATCACAAAAGGGAAAAACTAACAAAAAAACCATGTGTTAAGATTTAACTATCACAAGCTGTGCATGGTGGTGCACGCCTATAATCCCAGAGGCTCAGGAGGTGGAGGAAGGAGGATTGCAGTTGGAGACCAAAGGCAGTCTGAATAATTTAATGAGACCCTGTCTCAAAAAGTAAAAAAAAAAAAAAAAAAAAAAAAAAAGGACTGGGGGTGCAGCTCAGTGGTCCACCACTTGAAAAGCATGCAAGCACGAAGCCCTGGGTTCAACTCCTTGCTGTTTTGAGCTGTCATGTCATGTTCAACTCATAGCCACCCTGAAAAGGTTTTCAAAGGCTATTTCGGGATTACTTTGGGAGTGTATTGCCATGCTCTTCTCCCATTTTTCTGGTGCTGGGAATTGAACCCAGGACCTCAGAGACTGCAGAGCAGTGCTATACCAACTGAGCTAAATCCCATCCCCTAGTACCACCAAAAAAAAAAAAAGAAAGAAAGAAAGAAAAGAAAAAGAAAAAAAGAAAAGAAAAGAAAAAAGGCTAGACTACCACTTGCTATGTGTGTGTAAACCATGTGATGAATAATTTGGATTAAAGAGTAATTTCAATCTAAATTCATCCTGTTTCTACCAGACGCTTGCTGTGCAATCTTACATGAGTTACACAGAAAGAAACATCATCTTTCAATGGAAAATTGCATTATGTATAGCACATCCTTCAGGCTTATCAGATTCTAACACTATTCACAGCCCTAAGTGATTTTACAAAGCTTTGCAGATTACAGACAGATATGCAAATCCTATCCTCTTGATAAAGATTTTAATTGACTTCCTCCATTTGGGGAAATTTAATTTTAATCCATTTTCAATTTGTCTCAAAATTCTTTTATTTCATATAAATTTGTGCTGTTTTTACTTTTCTTTTGAAGAGGTTATATCTGCCTGGTTCCATCATACTATATGAATAAATAAATTCTTAAGCAAGTACTCATTTACATATTTTCATGAAAGTCATTGATTTTACCTTTTCTTAAAGATTACTTTTTGACAGTTACTTTCTCTAAGCTTCTATACTGTTTGGGAAGTATTAAAATGTGTATTCCTGGCATATAATGTCCATTCCAGTCATGCTTATATAATCTTAAATGTTTCCCTGCTTACGTGCTAATATTCATCAGTAGAAATGCTGCTCTTAAATGAGCACTAGATGACATGACTCAATTTTACCACACTCTCTCTCAGCTCATCAATTTATCAAATGTAAATTTATATGTTGTCTTTTCCCCCCAACTTTGAACTATATGTTAGAAATTTTAACAGGAAGCTCTCTTGATGATTATCAGAGCAGGAAGTAAAACACAGTGCCAGGAGAGTCTGCATTCATTTAAGAAACGCAACCTCTGAAGAAAAGATTTTACATTGTTATGTCTTACCCTTGCAACCATTGTGCCTCTGGTGTCATAGGTGACAACTCCAGGGATCAGGCGATTTCCAAGGCATTGAGAAGGCATAGGGAGTGATGATTGATTCAAGACATCTTCACAATGTTGGGGCTCACAACATGGTACCAGAAATCATTGCATTTTGGCATGCTGAGTGCATTGAGTTTAAGAATGTCAGACCTTTCTGACCACCTCCTACTTTCTCTCTGTTCCCCTTTCTACCCCAAATGTTGTGGTTTGAATCTAAAATGTCCCCTAAAGTTTATGTGTTTAAATACGTGGTTCCCAGCTGTTTGTGCTATTTGGGGAGGTGGAAGATAACTTTGCAGAATTAGGTCACAGGAGTGGGCTTCTAGAGATTTTAGATAGTCCCTTGGTTTGGGTTGTTCTCTTCTCTGCTCCAGACATCGTGGTGTGATGTCCTCTGCCATAGGTCCTGCTGCCTTGGTGCCACCATGGTGGACTGAGACCCTCTGAATCATGAGATAGAATACATCTTTCCTCTGTAAGTGGTTTCTTTCAGGCATTTTGCCACTGTGATTCACAAGTGAACATCCCAAGCAAGTTATAGAAGCTCCAAAGTGAGCCATACTACCTAGGAAGGTCTCTGACCTTTTTCCCACCCCCTGAGATTCTTCTTGTGTTAGGTGGCCCATCGCAAGTATGGGGAAAAGAAATGTCACGTAGAGACACACGTGTTTTCAAACAGGCCTGGCTTGGTCCCTTGATCCTGGTTTGTTATTGTGAAATCATACTCTTTTTTTTTTTTTTTTTTGTCCGCTTATTTCTTTCCACAGTGATTCTTTCATCTTACTGAACATAATGATGCACAATTTTCTTGCATCTTTTATTCTTCCTTTCTTAAGACTCTTGTGTAAAACGTGGATGAATGCACTTTTTATGCTCTTCTCTTATCAATCTGCCTTTTGTTATAAAAATGTCAAGCACAATGCTTGTGATGGCTGAGGAAACACATTGATTTTTTTCCCCTGAATTAAGTTCTCTTTTATTGACACTTTGGCTCAATCAGTTGGGGAAAACAACAATAAAAAATTACAGAGATAGCATCAGTAAAATCACTTCAGTACTAGTTCATGATCTTGAAAACTCAGAATATTTCCTGTATTCCCTATTCTAGAAAGTTCTTGTTTTTTCACTTTTTCCCCAAAATGTTAATCACGCTGACCCTATTTTGTCATGAATATTTCCCTTGATGCTTAGACAATATTTTGTTCTTAAGCCTTGTTGCTTTTTCTCTATTCTGTTATTATACTCAGCAACTTAAAACATCTTTTCTTTAATTAACAATCAGTGATAAGAAAAGGTTGTTGTTTAGATATTTGGACAACTCCTTCTATAACATTCTCAGTCTCTACAACAAGAAAAAGAAGTAGAATTGAATTTCTACCAGTATCAATGTATACACAGACCACTAATTACACTAAGGTGGAAAGGGGGCTATGAGTACAATTCATGGGGGGTTTTATTACAACAAGGATGGAATGGGTAACACAAACAGGAAGCCACATGGAATTTCTGAGGTCTCTAGGAATGTTAGGAGGTGGTGCAGGGAGTAGGGGGTGGAATGGCACGGAGAAATTTCAAGATGAGGAACATTCTTTAGGGAATGGGTCAGTGAAGTCTGAAGTTTAACATTGGCATAAATTCCCCCCAGAACATGTACACTGTATGCAGAAAGGTTTGAAAAAGTCATGAGTGTTTTTGGTCATCAAACAATTATGTACTGCTGGAGAATATTCGAGGCCTAGTCTAATGATTAATCCATGAGTCATCAAGGAGGAAGTTCTAGAAGCATCCAGTTCTATAAGGAACAGAGATGGCTCTTGCCAGCAGAGAGTTCGGTGGCCCGATATGGGTTACAGGTTGTGGTAGATGCCCCAGTAGGTGAGAGAAGGAAGGTCAGAGGAGGCAGAGGAATAGTGGTGATGTGTTGTGATCACCCAGACACAGGATCCCGAGGGTTTAAACCTCAGTAATGAGAGTGAAGCTGCAGAAGTTTGGCGGTAGAAACTGTAGGGCTTGTGGGGCTGCTATTGGTGTTTTGTTTTAGTTTTTTAAACACTGGTGATGGAGTGCATGTGTATGCGTGTGCTTGTGCTTGGACATGAGTAAACAGAGACAAAAGACATTTGAAGATTCTGTGGAGCATCCAATTGGAAATGTTCAGAAAGTCCCTGCACCTAGTCCAAAGCCATGCCTGGGAGTATGGGTTTTGAGGTCATTACAATATAGTCATTTATTACAGTGTGAAGATGCAAAAAGAGCTCCCAGAGAGGGTTGAGTCTATAATCCTAGCACCAGAAAAGAGTTTTCAAATCTGATTCCTAGAAGACAGATTTTTTTCTCTCAGGTGTAATGTTATTCAAGCACAAAGCATTTAAAAATAAATTTCAACAGTTTTGTAGAGATTAACCACCTATTTAGTAAAAACTTTGTCATTATTCTACAAAAACTTCAAGATTAGGTTCTTCACATTCTAATACAAGGTCAGTAATCAAGTCTGCACTCAGTACACTTGGCAATTACAGTGAATACTAAACATTGGCAAATTTAGCTATTGTAGAGCCTTGAAAAGCAAGCAGCAGAGGGAAAAATCTTGCCCTTTTGGGGAATCATTCAACTTTTTCAAATGTTTCAAGTAGCTCCCTGTGGAGATAGTTATTGGAATACCATAAAAATGTTCTCTGTGAAAGATTGTAATTTTCTCAGTGGTTAGAAAAAATGGTGTGTTTGACAAGTATTTCTCCTGCTATGGTACACAGAATGATTTTATTTTGCTCCTGATGGTAACCTAGATAATAATACCAGGATGATGGACTATTAAATCTAAATAGATTTTTTAAAATTTTCATGTTAAGATGAATATTGGTGATTTATATTTTTTCTAAATTGAATTATCATTAAAGAAAGGCATTTTCCAGCAAGCACTTGTATTTAATGATGTGGCTGACAACAGTAAATTATTTATAAAATTGTTTTTGTCTTTTTTCCTTAAGTAATTTTTCTGGAATTAACCTTGATCTTTGAAGGCTTAGGTAATAAATTCTATCCTGTTTTGGTGATGAAAATGCTACATAACTTTGAAGAAACACAATTTTTTACAAATCACCTCAGCTTTGGAGCTATGTTTGGTACAACAATTTGAGAATTTTTTTAGCATATATCAGATATTTAGTATCCTTTCAGTGGTATACCTTTATTATTGTTCCCATTTCATAGATGAGAGAACACTGAGATGTGTCAAAGACATGGTAGAAAAGTCCTGGTGAAGCCCACTTTCCCTTTACTCACTGATAGGACAGGGTGATTCACTGGTGTATCATGGTAGGAGTAAAAGCCTGTCAGAAAAGCAGTTAAAATTTGCATTACCTCAGTAAGTGTATAACCAAGAATAAGAACATTGAAACAGGAAAAAAAAAAAGCTGATGAATTCCATGTGTGTAAGCCCCTATCCTGAGTAAGCACAGCAAGGGTCAACCAGTAGAATGCACTGAACTCCCAACTCTTCCCTCAGTAGGAGAAGGAAAAGTATAATGGACATCCAGCATCCTGACTTTTCGTGGGGGCAGTATGCAATAGGCATGTTTCTGCCTTGGCTCCTGTGGAAGGCTATAGGGCAACTAGCACACTTTAGACACCTACAGATACTGAAAACAAAAGGGCCATTGGTGGCTTGTTATAGCACCAAAGAACCCAAGGCACTGTAGACAGACACCAACAGGACCAAGATTATGAAGGATAGACGAGAAATTTGAAAACCTCTCTAATGGGGAAAAGAACTGTACAAGCCCAGAGGAAGTTGGAGACACCATTAGACTATCTGGCAAGGCTGACTATTGACATCTTCCTCTGTACAAAGATTGTCTTAACAGACTTGGAGGGGAGATTTTTTTTTTCAAATCTACAAATCTCAGCCAAAAATAAGGCATAAAAAGTAAAAGGGGAGGCGGAGTCAAGATGGGGGACAGATAACACACACCTTCTGTTCCGGAGCAATAAGAAGCCTCGATTAGGGGTTTAAAAATCAAATTGAATAAATAGAAACAGAGATAATTTAGTTTGAGAGATAGAGAATGAAACTAGGCGTACACTGAAATCAA
>VMDO01018638.1:0-41685 GCA_007922755.1 Pedetes capensis
AGTCTGGTAGCTGGACTCTAGTCCACAAGGAATCAACAATCTAATAAAAAAATGCTTGTAAATAATTAGCAATTATGACAAATATAATGAAATAAATGACTTCATGGAATGTTGGAAAAAATTCCCATGTATGAAAGACATTAATATATCATTCATATACCATATACATGTGGTGTTTTTTGAGTTAGGTGTATCCTTGTGATAAAAGATAATATAATAATAAGAGTCAATAAAATATTAATAAGAAATAATATATTCATATTTTTAAAAACTCTAAAATATTTTAAAATATCTTAAATTGGACTATGACAGAATAGAAGTATAGGCACCAAACTTCAATAGGACAACATTTAATTTTATTGTAAAGTGGTAAACATTCTATTAACATAACATTTATATTTCACCAAAAATGTTAATAGAAGTTTATTTACAAGGACAGCGTATACTGTTGTTAAGCATTATACCAAACATTGGGCTTTAACTTGTGAACTCCATGTATATTTAACCCCAAGGAGTTGAGCTTAGAGATCTCAATGAGTCAACATATATAGAGAATAAACTTTAGAGGAGTTGAGAGACCTCAATGAGTCAATAGACATAGAGTGCCTAGGATTACGCCTAGTATATTGTGAATGCTACAGGGGTCATTGATGTTAGTGCTGATTTCACTCAAAATGGATATGTGTGGGTCATGCTCCTCATTGGTCTGGCCTGGGTGTTCGAACGGGAGGCACGGCCATGCACACAGATAACTAAACACAACTCACTAAGGACCCTTGGGTGAGGAGCATGGACTCCTACAGCCCTTGGGATGCCAGGAGAGGGGAGAAAGGAAAAGGCTCAGGTATTTTTGCCTTGTGGGGATAAAACACAGTTCTTTATATCCTCTTAGCTCTGACAAGGGCAGAGAGGAACCCAAATAAGTACACAGCTATAACAAGTGTTAGCAGCCTAAGTGCTGCAGCTCTATTGCTGCCTCAGGGGTAGCAAATGCTCTTCTTCCTCCTGCACTGGGACTGGAGACTGTCCTCAGGTTTGGCCTCTTGAGGCTGGGTCTAAGAGGCTTTCCTCAGCTTGCTTGTAGTCTGTCTTTCCTTGAGAGCGCCATCTAGTTGTCCAGGTCTCTGTGGTCACGAAGAGAGATTCTTTCACGTTGCTGGTCAAATCCAGAGAGAGAGTTCTTCCTTTGTCAGTGGTCAGACAGAGAGAGAGAGAGAGAGCTGCTGCAGTGTAGTTCCTTTTATAGATGGCTCGAACCAGTCAGCTTCAAGTTGTTTGTTTTCCTAATGGCCAATCAGGTTTGGGGGATTTGTGAAGTTTCGTACAAATATCCAATCAAGTTACTTTCATTTTTCCTAGATTTCTAATTTACAAACCAGATTTTCAAAAGCTGTTTTCTCAGTTTTGGTGTTTTTGCCAATTGTCTCCCAATTTCTCCCTACAGATAAGTACTTCTTTAATTTTGTTAATGTATGGTAAACACTTGTTATTCACCAAGATATCCACAAGTATTCCCCAGAAGTCATGGGTACCATTTCCAACTGTCAACTTTCTAATATGAATGAATGTATTTACTTATTGGTAATAATTATTTATTGATAATTTTTAAGTACCAGTTTCTTGATGGTCACTGTGTTATATCATGTATTCTATATCTATAGATTAAAGAAAAGTCCTCAAGGACCAATGGAGAATGGAGAATGAATTATAAAAAATGTATAATTATAAAAATAGTGTATATAAGATCTATAGAGAAAGTTACAGCTCATTTTCCTTTGCAAGTAAAATAATCTATAACATATATCTCTCTGGAAATATGTGGATTGTGAATCTCTCTGGATTGTGGTGCATGAAATGAAATTTCAAAGATGACTAGGATCTTACCAGGCATATGAAGCAGGAAGGGAAATTGGGTGGTGGTCAAAGAGCGGAGCTTATAAATTCTACAGAGGGAGGTAAAGATGAGAAAAAGTATGGGAACTTTGGAGAGTTTATACAGTCATGGCATGGAATGCAGTTCTGAACAGGATGAGGAATAAAGAGTTATAGAAATGCAAAACCCAGTTCTTGAAATACCTTGTATGTCAAGGTAGAGGGTTTGATGTTCTTCTCTAGTTAAATGAAAGCCATTTAATAGAGAATAAAATAACAAGATTTGCCTTTTAGAAAATTTCTTCTCTAACAATGAAAAATAGATTGGAGAGTAGCAAAGCTGGGAGGAATAAAATTTGTTATATTGCTTTACTGAAATTTAAGAGATGAAAAGTATACCAAACAGGATACTAGGCAATGGAAATTATATGGCATTACTGAAGTCAAAAAGATGAAAAGTATATGAACCAAGATAGCAGGCAGTGGAAATGGATAGTTTCTTGAAGAAACACAGGGTTTGTTCACTCTCAAATTTAAGTTGCATTTGTACTCATTTTTGGAAAACAATATATAGAAAAAAGTTCTTATATATAAATTGATTGATATTAATTGGAATAAAATAAATGTATGTGGGGCATGTGCCTCCCAGTCCGGCCTGGAGGTTCAGTCAGGCGGCGCCACCACGCACAGAGATACTAAACACAGTTCACTCGGGACCCTCGGGTGAGGGGCACAGACTCCTGCGGCCCTTGGGACCCCGGAAGAGATGGGAGAAAGGAAAAGCCTCAGGTGCTTTTGCTTTCCAGGGGCAAACACCTGTGTTGGTCATCTCAGTGGTCATGAAGAGACAGCTGTTGCTTCATCGGTGATCAGACAGAGAGCAGGTTCTTTTCCTTGTTGATGATTGTGACGGGAGAGTGTTCTTTCATCACCAAAGGTCTGGGGGAGAGCAGCGGGAGAGGCATTTCCTCATCAGTAGTCCAGGCAGGAACCAGCGAGAAGGTGAAAAAAAGGGTCGAGGTACCACAGCGCAGCTCCTTATATAGTTCGCCCACAGAATGGCCTGAGCCAATCAGCTTTCAGTCCAATTGTCCAATCAGGAAGGGTTTTGTACAAACATGCAACCAAGTTACTTTCATTTTCCCTAGATTTCCAATTTACAAACCAGATATTCAAAAGCCGTTTTCCCAGTTTGGGAGTTTTTGCCAATTTCCTCTCAATTTTTCCCTACAATATACACATAAAAAGTATATGTGAGTTGACACATCTTATGGTATATTAAGATTTTCAACTTTTCAGTGAATGTTTCTCTTAAAAAAATACTGTTTTACTCTTGAAATCTGAGAGAATGGAATGTCTTTCACTTTTAGCAAAGTAATTTTTTGGATAGTAGGCTAGCAGTATTTGATCTGAAGTAGATGTCAGCTTTATTTTTTTTTTCTTTTTTCCTCATGATTAGCATAAAAAAGTAAAGATTGTCATGTTTTAAAGCAAGGCCATTTAGGGAATGTTGTTCCTGCCACTGATCCTTTTCTGTGATTGACCATCTTGATAATGTACTTACTATGAACATCAGATGTGATCTTTGCCCACAGATGAGATAAGACATGGCTAGGCAGATTACACTCAGCCTTATCACCACTAGCCTTTAGTACTCACCTGAACTCTATCTCTTGTAGGGGAGAAAAGAAATATTCAGGCTGGAGGCCCGCCTGACACTGACTGTACAAGCACCAGTTACCACTTTGTTAATTATAATCAACAGAATTTGTTGTTCTTCATAAATAATAAAATATCTCATGTCTAGATTCCCAAGAATTTTAGTTTCTACTATCTCTCACCTGCCGCTAATTACTTTTTAATTAAATGACATAAAGAATGATATCAAGTTATCTGTTTGAAAATCATTTTTCCTGAAATCTAACATGACTGGTGGCAAGGGACCAAGTTTCTGTGGAATAATTTATTCAAAAATCACTGAAATTTAACAGTAGATGGGAAAAATATTATTTTCACTTGAAATATTTAAGGAAGACTTTATTGTATCAGCTGGAATTTGAAATGGATTTTGGAGGAAGGAAGGGAGTTTGCTAGGAGACAGAAAGGCATCTCATGCATAAATCATGCTATAATCCAAGTCAATATGCAATGAACATAAGATGAATTCAGTGGACAATGGTTAATACATTACATTTTGGATTATAAGGTACAGAAAAGGAATATTAGATAAACTTAGAAGGGCAGTAGAGACTTTTAAACTGCAGACATAAGAATTTGAATATTATTATTAAGGCAACAGGAACTCTGACTAGTTTTATGAACAAGGAGGCAACATAATTAAAGAAGATTTTGAATATTATTACATCGTTTGCAATTGTGCAGGTTAAGTAGACAGGAGGGGAAATCAGAGTATGGCTGAACCCTGCATAGCTCTTCAGATTGCCAGATATAAAGGGACAGAACATGAAGGTTGCATTTGTAAGAGACAAATGTCAGAAATAACTCCAAGAATGAAGATAAGAAATATCATGAATGTTTACTAGGAATAAAAGAATATGGAATTAAGTATGATTTTAAAGTTTTAAGACAGATTTAATGATTTTTGAATAATGGTAGTTAATGGGAAGAGTATTTAAATATATTAGAGATGATTATCCACAAAAAATAAAATTTAAGTTTTAAGGAATATATAAGTAGAACTCCAATAAGAGAACTAGAGATAAGATGAGAAAGTACTATAATAAATTTGTTGATGAGAAAAGGTTATGAATATGCTGAAGAGAAAGAAAAAAATCTGGAAAACAAATTCACAATAACTCTGATCATTTTTTTCTCTAGGTTACTAAAATATTCTATTCATGATAAACAAAATATTTTGTTCCTTTTTTATTCCCTGGGCTTGCATATAAACTCATTTATAGTCATAATTCTTATGTTATGACCTCTAGAAGAATAAAGAGAAATGCAAAGAAATATTTAGCCTTTACTGAGGTAAAAATAATCTGAATTAGAAAATTAATTTGAAGTAAATATATTATAATGTCAAATGGCATAGTTATAAATGATTTATCTAGATATATAGTAATATTAATGAAGAAATATTATAGTATGCTAGATTTTCACATTCTAATGTATGATTTGCTGATTTCTTTTAGACAGGGGATCTGACTATACTTCTTTAATAGGAATTAACAAAAATTGAAAGAATAGCAAAATCTTTCTACCTTCAAGAGAAAAGCAGTACCAGTTTTTTCAAATCTCAAATGATATGGCATCAACAAAAAATATATTAACTAACAAGTGTTCATGGTAGTATATTTGTTTTCTAGTATTTCATGACAAATTGCCACAAATTTAGTAGCTTAAAACTGTGTGTATGTGTGTGTGTGTGTGTGTGTGTGTGTGTGTGTGTGTGTACATATATCAGTACCAGGTGTCAAATCCAGGGCCTTGTGCATGCTAAGCAAGTGTTCTGCCACTAAGCTACATTCTCAACCCTTGGTTTTGTGAGATAGAATCTTTCCCTGTACTCCACATTGGTCTCAAACTCATGATCCTCCTGCCTCTATCTACCTCCAGAGACCTGGGATTACAGGTGTGCACTGCTACACTTCATGTCAATAATATTTATTCTTTATCTCCACAGTTCTGTAGGTCAGAAATTCAGGCTATCTTGATTAGTTTTTCTGCAGTAGTTTCACAAGCTGAAGTGAAGGTGTTAACAAGGTACATGTGAGAGTTGATATACCATGAGGAGTATTAATATGGGATTTAGCTTAGTTGATGGAGTGCTACTCTGTACTATCTGAGGATCTGGGTCTGATCCGCAACCCCACAAAAATGGGAGAAGAATGTTGCAATCCACTCCCAAAACAATCAGCCACTGAAAACCCTATGAGGTTCAATGTGAGTCAGACAAGACTAGCACCTAACAACAACAGCAACAACAAAAACAACAACTATCATGGGTAGGCTCTGAGGAAGAATCTGCTTGAAAACACTTTCTGATTTATGGAGCATCCATGTTTTTGATGGCTATAGGTCTCATATCCCTGTTTACTTGTTAGCTGTAAGATGAGGATCTGCCTCAACTCTCAAAATTATCTTTCTAGACTTTCTATATGGCTCCAACCCTACTGCCCCCCACACATATTCAATCCAGCAATCATGCAGTGAGTGAATCATTGTCATGTTTCTAATCTCTTAGATTTACTCTTTTGACACCAGCTGGAGAAACAGCTTTCACATTTAAGAACTCATGTGACTATATTGCAATCATATGTATAATCTTCCCTTTCAATGCACTAAAAATTGGGTACAGGGGATGGATGTGGTGTTTTTCTTTTCTATTCGGGGGTTCAACACTAAGGTGGTCAGTAGTCACTCTGTGCATAAATCTGTGACTTAGTCCAAACTCCCTTCTCAGTGCATTAATCTTTGGCCAAATGACTGGTCAGCTAAGAACAGGAGATGGAAAAGGCCAGGCTACATAATCCAAACTCTTGTAGGTAGCCTTGGAATTCCCTCCAACTTCCCCAACTTGCTCATGCTCCTCTTTTAATTCTGGCTTCTTGCAAAAGTGTTACTCCACAGGACATCCCCTGTTCATGTATTATTATAAAAATGGCTATTCTACCAAAAAGCTTTAACAGATTTAACGCAATCTCCATTAAAATTCCAAAGAAAGAATTTGCAGAAATAGAAAAAATAATCGACAGACTCATATGGAAACACAAAAGACCATATAATAGCCAAAACAATCTTATGCTGCAAAACCAGTGCAGGTGGGATCACAATCCATGACTTTATACTACAGGACTATAGTAGCAAAAACAGCTTGGTACTGCCACAGAAATAGGCCTGAAGACCAGTGGAACAGAATTGAGGACTCAGAGATACATCAATGCATCTATAGCCACCTGATCTTTGACAAAGGCACTAAGCAGGCAAATTGGAGAAAAGATAGCCTCTTCAACAAATGGTGCAGGGAACCTTAGACATCCGCATGCATTAAAACAAAAACAGACACGCAGTTCTCAATTTACACAAGAATAAACTTGAAATAACCACTCTCAAAAATCAATCTGCCTTTGAAAACCCTATGAACAGCACTGTTCCTATGAGAAGCACTGAAAATAGTGTTCTGCCTCTTGTACTCAGGGTCACTATGAGTAGGATACTGACTCAGTGGCACCTAACAACAACAACAACATAAAAAACCTCAATATAAAACCAGAAACTTTGGATAGGCAACATGCTTCAACACATAGGCACAGAAAAGCATTTTCTTAATAAGACTCCAATTGCTCAGGAAATTGCAACAAGAGTAGATCAATAGTGTATATGAAATTAAAAGGTTTCTGTACAGCAAAGGAAACAATTAACAGAGTTAAGGAAGAGTCCATTGAATGTGAGAAAATCTTCACACCTTACACATCTGACAGAGGACTAATTTCTATAATTTACAAATAACTCAAGTAAACAAATCCTACAATAACAAATAATCTAATACACAAGTGGGCAAAGGAACTAAATAGAGAGTTCTCAAATGAAGAAGTTCATAAGGTTTTGAAGCACATGAAAAAGTGCTTGATATCCTTTGCCATTAGGGAAACATAAATCAAAACAACCCTGAGATTCCACCTAACTCCAGTAAGAATGGCTAAGTTTAACAGAGCCAATAATTAATGCTGGTGAGGTTGTGGAGAAAAAAGAACCGTGTTATTCTGTTGGAACTGTAAATTTTTTCAACCAGTTTGGAAATCAATATGGAGATACCTCAGAAAAGTAAAAATAGAATTGCCATATGACCCAATTACACCAATACTAGGAATATATCGAAAGGGAAATGAGTCATCATACCACAGAGACACCTGCATTTCCATATTCAATGAGTACTTTTCATAATAGCAAGGATATGGAAACAACAAAGGTATCCATAAACAGAAGAATGGATAAAAAAAATCATGGTACATATACACAATGGAATACTGCTCAGCAATAAAAAAAATGAATTGTCATTTGCAGCCAAGTGGATAGAACTGGAGAACATCATGTTAGGCAAGTGAACACAAGCTCAAAAAGATAAATACCATGCATTCTCACTCATATGTGGGAGCTGAATCTTACTTAAAGGAAGAAAAATCGTATACATAAATTGATATATAAAAATATACAATTAAATTTAGTGAAGAAGAAAAAATATAAAGAGTAGAAGAAAGAGAGAACTAACAGAGGGAAGCCAAGATTGCAGAAGGTAGGATGGAGAGGAGGGTCATTATAAAGGATTAAAGGGGAGAGGATAACCTCAATGTAAACAATATAACTCCACAAGTACATTGGAAAGATAGGGGAATATAACCAAAATATGCATTTGGGTTTTACTACATATTAGCCGTAAGGCTCCATAAATCTTGTGTATTGATGAAAGTGCTGCCAAAGGTGATGTAATGGATGCATATTGGAAAAAAACAATGCTGTATTACTCTGTACCCCATCATCATTTACTGATAAAGGGAGGTAAAAGAGCATTCTTCCACATACATAATATTACATATTTTTTTAGCTTTCATGAGATCTTCTGAATGGAATTATTTCTTCCTGGATTATGTTATAGATTTATTCTGTAATTTTATATGATTTTCAAAAGGCTAGGAAGACTGTCATTCCAATCCTATCAAAGCACATTCAGATTATAAAAAAATGCATTGATACAGCAAGGGATATAAAGATATAGATAATATTATTCTCTTATAGATTAAGACAGAACATGGAGAAGGACCCAGCAGCCCAGTGCCAAAACAATTAACCACTGTGAATAGCAGAAAAACACTGTCAGATATAGTTCCAGAAAATAAGCCCCTCAGGCTAGAAGGCATTCAAAACACAAGGGAAGAAGGGTTACCTCCTCAAAAATGAGTTGACCTCAATGATGGAAATGGAGTGAAGTCACTGGGACCTCCATTTTCTGATGTGGAACAAGTTTAAATCAGAAGAAACACAGTGTACAATGGTTTCAATAATAGACTAAAATATAAAAATATTGTGTGCACACCACAGTCTCTGATAGTATTTCCTTTTGTTGTAAGTACAGTCCCTATGAGAAGCATCTAACTCAAAAGCACCTAAAAAAAACATTTTATTGTCCATTGTGGCAGCCATTATGTCAGCTCATCAAGTTGAAGGTCTTCCTTTTTGTTGTTGGCCTGCCACTCTCCTAAATATGATGTCCTTCTTCAAGGATTGGTCCCTCCTGACAAGATGTGCAAAATACAGCAGTGTTTCCAAGAATCACTCCGGTTGCACTTCTTTTAGGATAGATCTGTTGGTTCTTTTGACAATCTGTGTTATATTCAACATTCATCTCTAGAACCAAAATTCAAAAACCTCAATTTTTCTCTTGCCCTCTTTATCTGTTGTCCAACTTCCACAAACATATCATACAAATAAAAGCACCATGGCATGATTCAGATGCACCTTTGGAATATACAAGAACCAAATTGACAACATTTGTGGAAAGAGATGATAGAAAACCTCAATATCAGAGGTCAGAACAAAGTCACATGCTGATTGTGGCCCATCCATCAAATTCTCATATGCAGTCTCAAAGTGAAACTAAAGAAAGTTAGAACCAGTATACTGGAGCCAAGAAATGACCTTGAATATATCCCATCTGAGTTCATCAGCCATCTCAAGAACAGATTTGATGTGTTACACAATAATGATTGAAGAGCAGATGAATTGCGGCATGACATCAAAGACATCATCCATGAGGAAAGCAAAGGGTTCTTAAAAACAGAGTTAAAAAAAGACCAAACTATATGTCAAAAGAAACTCTGAAATTTACTCCTAAACTTTGAGTAACTAAAGTAAAAAGGACAGGATGAAGTTAAAAAAAAAAAACTAAACAGAAAATTTCCAAAGAAGCTCAAGAAGACAACATCAAATATTATAATGATATGTGCTAAGAGCTGGAGATAGAAGACCAAAGGGGAAAAACAAGCTTTCTTTCTCTCAAGCTTAGAGAACAGAAATAAAAACTCAATCTTCAAGTGGCAATATAGAAGGATTATTCAGGGAAAATAACAAATGACACAGGAAATATCAAAAGAAGATGGAAGGAATTCATAGTCATTATACCAAAAAGAACTTTGGTATATCAACTGTTGTATATCAACCATTTCAAAGGTTGATACCATGAGCCAATGGTACTGAAGGAAGAAGTAAAGCCTGCCTTGAAAGCATTGGAGAAATACAAGGCTCTAGGAATTGATGGAGTATCAATTAAGATGTTTCAACAAATAGATGCAGCATTAGAGGTGCTCACTTGTCTATGCCAAGAGATTGGAAAAGCAGCTACCTGGTAAATTTACTGGAAGAGATCCACATTTATGCCCATACACAAGACAGAGGGTCCAACTGAATGCAGAAATTATTGAATAATATCATTAATATTACACACAAGTACTATTTTTCTAAAGATCATTCAGAAGTGACTGTAGCAGTGAATTGACAGGAAATTGCCATAAAATCAAGCCAGATTCAGAAGAGGGTATGGAACTAGGGACGTCATTGCTGGTGTCACATGGGTATTGATTGAAACCAGAGAATACCAGAAAAATTTCTATGTATGTTTTATGGGCTTGCAGCCATACCACTGTGGTGTCTGATCCCATCAGATCTCAGAAGCTAAGCAGGGTTGGACCTGGTTAGTACTTGGATGGAAGACCATCTGGGAACATCAGATGCTATAGGCTTGGGAGAAGGACCTCGCAACCCACTCCCCAAACACAATCAGCCATTGAAAACTCTATGAATAGCAGAGAATCACTGACAATAGTGTTCCACCTGTTGTAATTACGGTCTCTATAAGTAGGAGATAGACTCGAGGGCACCTAACAACAACAACTAGTGTTTTAACCATTATTGTACTTGATGTGTATAGCAGACACTCTGACTTCTATACTTGGCTGGGGTTTAGGCAATGGATCCTCCCTTCAGATGCAATGTGTTGAACAGCATTCTACTGTTATCCTCAGCAATTAAAATTAAAGTTTCTTCAAGGCATGTTTCCACAATCCCGCAAGTCCTTGGTTATCACTTTGCAAGAAAATAAATTAGAGTCATTTCTCCAATGGTTAATTTGTTTCACAAATATCAAATTTACCTTCCATTGGTCTCTTTCCATGCCTTTCTGCATATAACTTTATTTAATGTCAAATAATGTTGTACTCCTTAAAAGACATTTTAAATGGCAATTAAACTTACTGTGTTGTAGCAACTAGCACACAATTGTATTAAAATGAAGAATGTGAAGCTATGACAAATCTGTTCACATATAAGCAGTGCAAATGCATCACAACTGGTCCTTGGCTATCGTGATACCTTTATAAGAAGGTATCAATTGTAGTTCACATCTGAACTTCAGAGAATACACACACACACACACACACACACACACATGTATGCACACACATGTACACACAAGGAGGAAGGAAGGGAGGGAGAGAGAAAGAAAGAGGGAGAACAAGAAAAAGATGTATAACACTTGGAAGCAATGTAACAGTATTATGAGTATCATGAGTTTCTTTTGGCTTGTGTGCTGTCCTTTAGAATTAATCCTGGCTTTAATTTCCTAGAATTTTTTGTGTTGACATAGAATTTTTATCTCAAATTCTGTATTTTTCATAATTAAGCATGGAAGAATAAACATTCAATTACTACCTGTTGTTGTTAGATGCCATTGAGTTATATCTGACTCGTAGAGAACTGCATAGGTTTTTCAATGGCTGATTGCTTTGGGATTGCCCTGGGAGGATTGCCACAACCTTCTTCCACTTTTGTAGTACTGGGAATCAAACTTTGGACTTCAGAGACTGCAGAGCAGCGCTCTACCAACTGAGCTAAATCTCAGCCCCAAAATACTACCTAGCCAGTGAAAATTATTGATTAGCAATTATGTGGGTTTTGTTTTGTGTGAGAATATAGGTGAGATAATAGAACTTTAAAGGAGCATTATATTAGAAAAGATGTTACAAGTTTCAACTAATCAAATGAATCACATATCAAAATCATGAAATCAAAAAATATGATTAAATATTCTGTAAAATTAATTTTCACAGAGAGGCTAGGTATGAAAATTGCAAAATTGCATAAGCATTTGCATGTTATTTTAGGATCTAAATGACTTTTTTTTTCATGCTAGGGACTGAACCTAGAATTTGATATATGCCAAACAAATGCTCTACCATTGAGCTATATCCTCCAGCTACCTAAATGATTTTAAATTCATTAAACTACAAGTCTTACTGGTGTCTTATGGAGGTGTAATACTAGCAGCCCGTTTCCTCACCTAAGTTGTTCATCATAAGAAACAAAAGATTAAGGAAGATGACAGTAATATTTTCTATATTTCTGATAAAATTTAATTTGGAGGATTTGTTTAAGGTGGAAGTCAGATGGGTTTCCTAACACTGAACCTCAGAATTACAGTTCTGTGACAAATTCTAGGCTTTGCTAAAAAGAAGCAATTCTTCTGTGAGAGGACAGATCCTTTTCTATAGCAAAAGAGTCTCTGTACTCCCTTCAGGGAGTTTCTACTCACAGGGAGAGGACATATTGGGAAGGGCTTGAGTCAACTACCTCCAGGTGGAAGAAATCATTAGAAAATAAGAAAAGAGTTCTAATGATTCCTTAGTTTTTCATTTTGTAATTAATTGATCTTAACCACTGCACTCAAGTTGTGTTCGACTTTCCCACTACTAGAATAAAATCATCAATCAGCATTATCCTACATTCACCTTCATTATGCCACTACACAATATTAATTACTGTCACTGTGGTCATTTCCTAATAACTATGTTTGAAGAAAGCTCTCAAATGAGTTAGAGCAGGGCATTATGTGCTCTGAAAACAGGATATGCATAAGGCTTAAATTCAACTTCTGTGCCAGTTTTCTATTGCTTCCGTAACAAATGATCATAGATTTACTGGCTTTCAAAAAACAACAAAAATATTACACAGTTCTGAAGTTCAGAAGTCTCAATGTACTAAAATTAAAGCATCTGTAGACTCAGAAAATGATTTACGTCCTTGCTTTTTTGAGCATCTAGAGGCTGCCCATGTTCCTTGGCTTCTCTGTGTATCACTCTGACATCTGCTTCCATCTTCAGAATCATCTTTGAGTCTACTTCTGTTGTGATCTTCCTATTACCTTCTCTAACTTTGACTTTCCTCTAATAAGGATCTTTGTAATTACACTGGGCCTACCCAGACAATACAACAAAACTTCCAAATCTCAATATTCTTAACTATATCACATCTGTAAATAAAGTCTCTTTTACTACATAAAGGAACATATTCCTAGGTTCCAAAGATTAGGACATGGATGTCTTTAGGAGACCATTATTATGTTTATCACAATTTCCTATTTAATTTCTCATCAAAGATTTGCAGTCATATTAATAACAACACAAAAATACATCAACATAGAAAGGCAAAATATCAGTTGTACAAATGTGTTATAACTCCCACAGATTATCAAATCAGCGATGTGAAAAATCGACACATTTCTAACACCCTTTCATTAAACCCAAAATTATTATTGTGTCCAAGAGAATTAAGAGCCCAAATCAAATCATCTTTCCACCATGACTTCAAGTTAAAGCAAATGAAAGTATGAAATCATTTTTTAATTGTTCTTAATGTTCTCAATTTCAGCTACAGTTCAGGATACCCACATGGATGCATTCATCTTTAATTTCAGCTAAAATAGTAGAAGATGGGCATATCAACCAGAGCTGGCTATCACCTGAATCACTAAGTTCCCAAGGAATTCAGAAATAATATTGTTATAAACACCAACTCCCTTATTTAATTCTATTGTATTTATTTATTTATTTATTCATTCATTCATTCATTCATTTATTTTGGAATGAGGATGTCAAATTTAAAGAGATAGCATACAGTAAAATTCACCATCATTAGGAAAATAGTTCTTGAATATAAACAAAAGTATAACATCAAGTAATAAGAACAAAACCTAGTTTTGACTTCCTGTTGTTGATCTTGTACACATTCATGGGGAACTGATGCCACATTTCTTCACATATTTCCCTTTTTATGTTTTGATATGAAGCCTGCTTTATCTGAAAGTAATGTAGTTATGGCAGGTTTTGTTTTGGATGCTTGCATAATATATATTCTCCATCAAGGTAAGTTGAAAGAGATTTATTCTAAGACCTTATAAAGATGACAAGGACCATAAACATTTGTTCCTCTTAGAACTTACCTCTAGATAAGACTACCCATGAATTGTGATTCTTTCTTTCTGAGGCCTGAATAGAGCAAACACGTGGCTCTGATAATTAGAAGAGTAGAATGTTTGCTCCCTGCAGACAGCTCACCCCACAGAGAAAATCCCTTCCCTCATAGTTTGTAATATTGGGGAAATGTTAATTAGACTGGTCAAGATATTGATCATGTGAAACAAATGTCAAGGAAACTGTTTTTAAAGGAGTTTGATCTTTTTAGATTTTGTTTTATTCTAACTGACAACCATTGTATACACTTTTGAGGTAGAGTATCATATTATGATACCTGCCTATATTATGGAACAAATAAATCAGGCTAATTCACCTATCCATCATGTCTCAGACTTATTATTTCTTTGTCATGAAAACAGTTACAATATACTCTTCTAGCTATTTTTAAATATGAAGTACATTATTGTCAACTGTAGTCACCTCACCATGCTGCACAATCAAGCACTAGAACTCATTCCTTCTGTCATACTGAAACTTTATTCCCTGTGACCAACTATCTTGAGCAGAATTCCACAAATAGAAATGGTGCCCTGAAGGGAAAGATACCTGGATTCCACTCCCTGTTCTAATTTTAGCTTTTTCCAAAGCCAAGTTGTTTAGCTATGCTTTAATTGGGAAATTACTCTGTAAATCTTAATTAATCTGCTTAATTAGTGTATGTTTAAATACCTCTAGCAAAGGAAACCAATACTTCATCTAATATCTCTCTTTATATGTTAAAAATGCTTTTCTTGAGCTAAAACTTGGGCCCCTTAGGAATCTATTAACCCTACATCTGCCTACCTATAAAAGGAGCTCTCTAAATCATTATCCTATTGCCATTCTTACAAATTATTAAACTTTTCTGTTAGTTCCATATTAGTCCCTGGAACACTTTCTTATGCACTATGATTCATATCTTTACCATTTTTTTGTAATTATCTCTAATCTTCTTATTGTAAAAGCAAAGTGTACAGAATGGAGTATAATGTTTTATGTGTAGTCAAAGATGTATAGATAAAAATGAGGTTATTAACTATTCCATACCTCAACTTTTTCTTGCCATGATCTTTTCCCACTGAATAGAAGTAAAATCATCTTCAGTAATTCTTTTGGACAAAACCATGTTATTTCAAAAGTGCTAAGGATAAGTTAAATAACTTCACTTTTTCATTGTACAGTAATTTTTATGCTGGAGTTTAACCAAAACACAAAATGAAATTACAAAACAGGTAGGATCAAAGTGATAATAGAATAAGGAGACAAAATAGCAATTTGAATCCATAGAAACAAATCAGAGGCAAAAATGATAAGAAGTATAATATAATAAGCTCCATATAGGTGAATGTGTTCATTGTTCCCTTACCATTTGTAAAATACATAAGATTTTGTATGTTAATAATTCTCATAGTGTAATCTTGAGTTTATAATGTATATGAATGTATTATATCTAACAATACTAACTCTAAAGTGAAGATGAAAGAGTAATGGCATATAAAAGTAATGTTTCTATATCTCACTTGAGTGAAATTTGTATAAATATGAAGCTGATTCTGATAACTTAAAATACATATCACGAAGCCTAAGAACATGGCATCATGATTGGTGGAAGACTCATTAGCAACCTGTGTTATGCAGATGACACAACTCTGCTTGCTGAAAGAGAAGAGGATTTGAAACATTTACTGATGAAGATCAAAGAACACAGCCTTCTGTATGGATCAACATCAGCCTGAACCTCACCAAAACCAAAATTCTTACAACTAGGTCAGTAAGCAACTTCATCATAAATAGATAAAAGATTGAGGTTCTCCAAGGTTTTGCTTAACTTAGTTCTACAATCAAGACCCACAAAAGCAGCAATCAAGAAATCAAAATATGTATTGCACTGGCAAAAGCTGTTGCAAATGACCTGTTTAACGTGCTGAAAAGTAAAGATGTCACAGTGATGACAAAGGTATGCTTCCTGAGTCGCTGAGGTTGTATATAGGCATGCACCATCACACCTGGCAAAACTTACAGTTTGTACTTAATTCTCTTAGAAGAATGTGGCATAAGGATAGAAGGAACACTCATTAACAACCTGTGATATAGCCAGGTGTGGTGGCTCATGCCTGTAATCCCAGTGGCTGGGGAGGCAGAGGCAGGAGGATCACAAGTTCAAGACCAGAGGCAGTCTACATAATTTAGTGAGACCCTGTCTCAAAAAAGTAAAACAATGGGCTGGGTGTGCAGCTCCGTGGTCCAGCACTTGCAAAGCGTGCAGGTGCGCGGCCCTGGGTTCAACAACCAGTATCAAAAACAAAAAACAAACAAACAACAAACAAAAAACACCTGTGATATCCAGATGACAAAACTTTGCTTGCTGGAAGTGAAGATTTGAAACACTCATCTATGAAGGTCAGAGAACACAGACTTCAGCATGGATTGTGCCTCAAAAAAAAGTCTCTGCAACTGGGTCAGTAAGCAACTTCTTCATGATAAATGGAGAAAATATTGAAGCTGTCCAAGATCTTGTTTTACTTTGTTCAACAATCAACACCCCTGAAGCTTGTTGTTAGATGCCATCGAGATATCTGACTCATAGCAACCCTGTCTACAAGAGGCAAAATGTTATTGTCAGTGTTTCTCTGCCATTCTTAGGGTTTTCAATGGCTGATTCTTTTTAGGGAGTGGGTTTCCGGGTCCTTCTCCCAAGCCTACAGCACCTGGTGTTCCCAGGAGGTCTCCCACCCAAGTACTAACCAGGTATGACCCTGCTTAGCTTCTGAGATCTGAAAGGATCAGACATCACGCTGGTACAGCTGCAGGCACCACTGAAGTAGCAGTCCAAAAACCAAAGGATGCAATGTACTTGGAAAAGCTGTTGTAAAAGACTTCTTCAAACTACTAAAAAGTAAAAATGTCACATTGAAGATGAAGATGCGCCTGATTCATACCATGGAATTTTCAGTAGCATCATATGCTTGTGAAACTGGAACAGTGAATAAGGGAGACAAGAGAATTGATGCTAATGAATTATGGTGCTGGTAACTAATATTAAATATGCCGTGAACTGTCAGAAGAACCAACAGCTCTATCCTAGATGAAATGCAACCAGAGTGGTCCTTAGAAATAAGGATGGGTGGACTGCATCTTGTATATTTTGTACATGTTGTCATGAGGGACCAATCCCTGGAGAAGGACATCATGTTTGGGAGAGTGATGGGTCAGTGACAAAAAAGGAAGACCCTCACCCACATGGATTGACACAGTGGCTTCAACAACGGGCTTAAGTATAAAAACAATTGTATGGCCGGCAGGGTGTCAGGTAGTGTTTCATTCTGTTGTATATAGGGTCATTATGAGTCAGATCCATCTGGATGGCACTTAACAATAACAAATATAGTTTTTATTTTTTTGTTGTTAACTCAAAAATACTTTAAAATGAACAGAAAAACTGAAATGGTGCTCAAAATTATTTTGTTTAATTCTCATACAGTTGCAAAAAAAGCAGTACTAGAAAACCTGGCAGAGAAACAAAGCATGAATAAGTATTATACATTCATAAATATTATAAACACACAGACAAAAAACTCAAATGAGAAATATAATAAAATGGAATATATAAACTCAAGTATATACATAAAGATAGTAAATATGAATACACCATGTAATTTTATCAAAATCAGAGATTATTAAGCTAGATAAAAACCATGACTTTCCTTAATACTATCTGTAGAATCATATTGTATGTTCTAAGAGAAAAATAGATTGCAAGAAGAAAAATATGTACTATCCAAAAAACCTCCATGGAAGAATTAAATGACTCTGCTCCTATCATAGAAAATAGACTTTAATACCAGAAATATTCCTGGAGACAAGAACAGACATTTCATAAAAATAACAAGGTTAATCTGTCAAAAAGATATGACCATTATATGACTGTATGTGCACCTAATACTCATAATGTAAGAATTATAAACACATTTGTACCAAAATACTCATTCCCTGGACAGTGAATGAAATGAATTCTGCTATCACTCTACTTATGTGGCTTTTGTGTCATACAAGATATGACAGCTTAGGAAAATATACTCCTTTGTTATTTTGTGACAAGTGTGATTTTGCAAGGAATTTTCTAAGCAGACAAAAGAGCTAAGTATTGGAGCTGTATCCTGAAGTTATAAGTGTACAGGGAGAAATCATCTGCTCTTAACAGACTTAGAAATAATTGGTTCATTTATTTTGCTTTATGAAAGATTTTAAGCCAACAGCTAAAGCACATAATATTTTTTGATTCATGTATGCTCTTAACTCTCATTTTCAGGTGTCAGAAGGATTTATTCTGATGAGGGTGAGTATGAACTGTCCCAAGGTCATTGCCATGGTGGATTTTCACATTATACTCTACTGTTCCCTTTTGTTGTTGTTGTTTGTTTGTTTGTTTCTTAAGGAGCTTATTTGTGAATTTGTTGTCATGTAAAAATTCAGCATTAGAGAGTTGTAAGATGTCATTTTGAGCTCTGCCTTCCTAAATGAAGGCATATGTTTAGCTGATCTTTAACATAAAGTTATTTTCATAAAGCTAATGTTCTTAGTCTTCTAGCTAAAACTAAATCATCTTTTTATTTTTATTGATGTATGTATTGTTTGTTAAAGCAACGCAGTACACAATGTACTGTTGTCAGAAGTGTGGTGTGAAACCCTGGAAAGTAATCTTGTGTTATTTGTTCCGTTCTCCTACCATAGAGCTAATTTTCTCAATAATAGCTACAATAGAAATAACAAATATAAAAGTTTCATTTCTTCATCCTTCAAAAAGCCTTTTAGCCTACTTTGAAATCCCCAAAGAATATCTAGAAAAACACCTATCAACTGAAAAATGTCAAAGCTAATGCTCTGCTTCAAAATTAAAGCAGAGAGAAAAAGCTTGCAATATAGCTGCTAACTTCTTTGGTGTCTCTAAAGCATTCCTGCCAGTGTTAACTCACAAGGGCTCATTCTGCTGCTGTGGGCACTAACATGGTTTTCTCCCATTTCTGCACACAACATATCCTTTCTTGTAAATAATGGAGCAATAATATAAGAATTGAGTGAATGAAATGGACAGATGCTCAACCCAATGTCCCCTGAATAAATTAAACAACTTTACCTTGATGTTTCAGACAAAAATTACAGTGCATATTAATGCATTGAAACTACCATGAGAGGTTGAAGAGAATTTTAAGGTTCAGAAGCACAAATGCAAAGTAAGTGACCCTGTTTTTACAAGAGTACTGATGATAAAATGCCAGATTTCCACACTAAATGAAGTAGTGATCTTCTGGATTCCTAGAGCTTAAAAATGTACTTTATTTCAGTTTCTAAAGCACTCGTCCCAGTAGTGGCTTAATCTATTTGGTGTTCCCAGCCATGGAGGTCATACATTCATACTCTAAGAGCAGTCATGAGGAAGGAGCAAAAGGCAAGTACCCTAGAATTCTGCATTCCTACAGCAAGTTAGAAATGGTCATGATATCGTAACTCTGACCCACACTTGTTGGTGTTTAAGACAATGTTGGTATTCTTCCCAGAGGTCTTTGGATATCACTTTTTCCTTTGTGTGTGTATTGGCTGGAAAAGAAAGGGCATTTTTATTCCCAAATTCAACATATGCAATTCTTTTTTAGAGGACTGTCCTGTGGCTAAATATGCCCCCTTTGCCCACCTTGTACAGAAATCGGGAAGTTTCTAGGGATTTATACCTCCTCTCCTCAGATCAGCACAACTCTGAGGTATAAAAGGCATGCCAGAAAACCCTTGCAAGATCAGAGAGAATCCATGTTTTGCAGGACTTCACCTGAAACTATACCTGGATTAGCTTTTCCATTTCAAACCCCTTCCCTATCCTGTCTTCCCTGATCCCTTTCCAGTTACTTCAAGAAACAGTTACTTTGTAGAGCTCTTACTTGTGAATCTATGTCTTAGACGCTGGTTCTGTGGGGGTCTCAATCCATGATACAGTTTGGCAACTTCAGACTGAGCCACCTTGACAAGAAGAAAGGCACTTTTATGGGTGTTCAAAGGGAAGAACAAGAGGCAAATGCTTCCACTAGTTAAAGATAAATGAAAATGCTAGATATTCTTTACTATTATGCATCTCATCCTTTACCAACCTTTTCCTTGCACTTTTTGGTCTCTGTTCAAGGTTATTTTGCCTTTGAAATTCTCCTAGAGTTCCCTTGAGGGAATGCCGTCTATTATGGTCTGAATGTACCATTCTGAAATTCATGTGTTGACTCCCAACCTCCAAGGTGATGGTATTAAAAGATGGGACCTTTGGAAAGTGATTAGGTCCTAAGAGCTCCACTCTCTTGAATGAGATTAATGCTCTTATAAACAACTTGAGGGAATAAGTTTACTGTCTTCCACCATGTAAGGAAGCAGTAACAAGGTACCATCTACAGAAAGCAAAGCAATCATTCCCCAGACATCAAATATGCTGATGCCTTGATCTTGGACTTACCATGTTCTAGATCTATGAAAGAGTTCTGTTATTTATAAGTTACCTAGTCTGAGGTATGGACTGGGTCTTAGCTCAGTTGGTAGAGCGCTGTGCTGCAGTCTCTGAGGACCCAAGTTCAATTCCCAGCACCACAAAAATGGGAGAAGTGCCTGGCAATCCACTCCCAAGGCAATCCTGAAATAGTCAGCCATTGAAAACCCTATGTGGGTCGCTATGAGTCAGATACCGACTCGATGGCACCTAATGACAACAAGTCTAAGGTATGGTTATAGCAGCAGGAACAGATTATGGTACTATCATCACTCATTTCACTTCTTTTCCTTCCATCATAACCTACCTGTTCATTTTTCTAGTTCCTAGGGCTTTAGACATTGTCTTTGATCTGATTAGGTAATTTTAGAAAGAGTTTATTCATAATTATTTGCCCTTATTATATACATTTATATATACTCTATCTATAAAATATACTTAAAGCAAACCATTAAAATAAAACATGAAAATGACTCAGTTCCTACCCTTAAGAAAGGTAAACTAGCCTAAGATAAGTATACAATCAATGTAGAACATTTCAGATGTCATAAGAGACCTATTAACAATGCACTATAAGTATTGAAAGAGAGGAAAGAACTAATTGACAGGCATTTTAAATGTTATTTTATTAAAATGTTAAGTTACATTATGCAAAGTACTGACTGACTTCATACAGATAAGTAAATGAGTTCAAATAAGTTATCCATTTGTCTGAGGTACCTGGCAAGTGAATGCCAATGTCAAGATTGAAAGTGATATTTCTTCAACTAAAGCCTGTCCTCTTTCTTCTGCATTACTTAACCTAAGAATGCTTCTGATGTAAACTTTATTTAAGAAATTGAGTCATCGATATTATTTATGTCAGGAATAGAGCTAGGCATCTCTATATTGTTTCTTCTCACACTAGTCCTATAGAGTAGCTATTACATAATCTTCAATAAAAAGGATCAGATAAAATAAAGCATGCTCATTATTAACCAAGCCAATAAGTGACAGAGATGAAGTTGATCCCTGGCCATTCACTTGAAAGATTGATATTTTACCCAATTTCTTTTCAGCCATAGGGAGGTTGACAGTTGAATCTATCAAAGAGAGAAGAGCATACGGGCAAAAAATACAGCAGAAAGATACTCAGAGTGTATGCAGAGGGGAGAAGTGCAAGTTTCACTGGGGCATATGGAAAATGATGAGTAGGAGGATGGCATTAATTGGCAGAATGATTATATTTCAAATGATGGGAAATAGAGTGTCACTGGAAGCATTATCCTTGATCAGAGCTGAATTTTCATGTCTACTTCTCAGATTTTTATGATCACAGAGCTTCCATATGAATAAATAATTCCCCACAAGAATAAGTAATTTTTACTATTGTGGTCAATGTGTTTTTATTGATCTGGATTTGAGAATCAAATTAATTTCCTACTGTTTCTTTAAATTAGATCATATATAAGCAGTACAATATTGCTTATTTCATCTTTACCTAAAATACACTATTCTTAAACTTCAGATCCAATTTGTACTAATGCCCATCACAGTTGATAAATCAGATAATCCCAGCTATGCATTGCCAGAGGATCTAAGCCTGTCTGTAGGAATGATGTTCATCAACCCAATACCAACCACTTCAGTGGAAAATGTAATCAATAAGTTATCAATGGCAAAAAGCTTCACACTAAGAGGCAAGGTCATCCAAAGGTGCAAAAAGCAAGAGCATCCTTGACAGGTCAATAATTTCAGGGACCAGACAAGAACATCAGATATCTCAGGATACTGGCCAGGATCAAGTCCAATATCCAGGTTCTTTCTTTCTTGAAAATGCATAGTGGGTAAGTAGCAGAAGTGAAGGAACACTCACAGAGGCACAAAGAGGCATTAACCAAGAAAGCAACTCAAAGAGTGAGAGAGGAGACTGACTCTGAAGCATTGAGAAAGGGTAAGATGGAGATAATGTGACGCTCTGATGAGATGTAGGATGTTCATAAGACACATCTGCAGGTAGGACATCTTCTGAGCCAAGGATCAAATGGGAAAATATTAACTCTCTTACCACAAAGGACAAATGGAGTCAGTAACCTCTATTTTTGTAAGAGATAATGTGGAAAAATAAGAATAAAAATGTATTCCTTCATTCAAACATTAATTCATTCTATAAAAATTTATTGAATGTCTTAGCATATGCCACGACCTGTTCTAGGTGCTAGGGATATGTTGATGTTGTTGTCATTAGGTGCCTTCGAGTCAGTGTCTGACTTGTAGTGGCCCTACATGCAAGAGACAAAACACTATTGTCGTGCTTCTGTGCTATTCATAGGGTTTTCAGTGGCTGACTGTTTTTTGGGGAGTGGGTTTCCAGGTCCTTCTCCCAAGCCTAAAGCACCTGGTGTTCTCTGGCTCTCTCCCATTCCAAGTACTAACCAGGCCTGACCCTGCTTAGCTTCCAAGATCTCATGGGATCCAATGTCCCAGTGCTACCGCATCAGGGCTAGGGATATAACAAATAAAAGGAGACATTTCTACCTTTCAGGGTCTCACATTCATGTGGAGAAGATAGATAATAAACAAATACAATAATCACAGTAAATAATACATGATGCATCAGTTATGCACAATTGTTTTTGAATATAATAATTACATAACACTTACTGCAATAATCATTCTTTGTTCTTCCTGGGTCAAAATGTCTATATGAAGAAGGGAAGAGGAGAGAAAAGAGTGTAGAGTTCGGAACTGGCTGGCAGCAAACCTGAATGGAAGAAAAGTATTTGAAAAGTTACAGAACAATCCACAATGTCACCAAGTCACTTGCAGAGCAGGAGAATGTAGTATTTGCATATCAGCATGCCAGACTCGCTGTCATTTCTGAAGAAATAAAAGTACTGAAGCAAGGATATGAGAATGAAATCCGCTTCCCTCCCCTCAGGGGATTTGCTGTGGAGTTTGCTTTATTCTTAGAGTAAAAACAATGTTTACAGTATTGCACATTGAGATGGTTAAGGTGTTTTAAATTATCAACTATAGAACCCAGAATTCTGAACTTAATGGACTGTTACTGTAGGTTCATTAGAGTAGTACTAATTTTCATTGCGTTATAATGTATGTCTCTAATTTAAAAACAATGGAAACTCCTGGAAAGTGCTATCAAACTTTTAAAGCATTATCTTCCACTGAAATATGTACTTCTAGTGAAGAATCTCCATGGCTGTGAAACCAATCAGCCTCTCTGCACTAGCATTAACCTTTACATGCTGATTAAATATGAATGTGACCCTAAGGCAATTTCAACTAAAAGTTTTATTTACTTTTCCTCTCTGTACACTTCATGTTTCCAAGTTGTTAAGCTACTCTATTTTTCTGCTAATTATCAAAATGTTATTAATTTGAAGGTTAAAACTTAAAGAACTTCTTCAAAGTATCTCTACAATGACAATAGAGTAGAACTTAAAAACATAATTAAGAAATTGAGGAGATTGTCATGATTAATTTCCAAATTTCTAGACCTTAATAAATGTTATGTTCTCTTCTTTTGTCTGATGTTTTTTGTTCCTTTAGATCATTTATAAATGGTGAAATTATGGTTTTTTACAAAAAGAATAAGGAATAATAGTCATTAAAAGCAAACAAATTGGGATTGGAGATTTGGCTCCGTGGTAGATCACTTCCCTCGTAAGTGCAAGGCTCTGCATTCAGTCCTCAGCAATGAGAAAAAAATTGCTATAATATGGCAGTGTTAGCACTTTGATATTTTAAAAAACTCCATGTCTACTCAGTGTAACTCATTCCACTTCTGATGGACAACTTTGATTGTGAACTTAATTGGATTGAAAAACATCTAGGAGATTAGGAAAGCAGACCTCTGAGTGTGGCTCTGGGAACATTTCCAGAGACAATTAGATCTTGAGGGCTCTGACCTAATGAAGGATTAATCCTTTGATGGATTTATAATATGATGGCATTATTAGGATGTGGTAGAAGGTAGGAGGCAGGGCCTCCATGGTGGAAGTAAGTCAGTGGGAGCATGTCTTTGGATCTATATCTTGCCCTGGTCCCTTCTTTATATTCCCCTTTCTCTGCCTCCTTGCTGTCATGACATGAACTACTCTGCTATGCTGCACCCTCCCCAACATGATGACCTGAATCCTGTGAAACAGTGAACCAAAATAAATCCTTCCTCCCTTAGGTTGTTTCTATCAGAGATCTGGTCACAGCAATGATAAAGGTAACTAATATGCCACTTTTCCCTCACATCCCTGAAGTTGAATGTTGCCCTCTAGAGTGGAAAAATACTGGTGGCCCTGATGTGAGGTTGTCACTATAGTACAGTGCTACCTCAGCCTGTCCAATTGCCAATCAGGTTGAGTGCTGAGCACTTTCTTCCCCACAAGAATTAATGTAAATATATTTATTGGTTCTGGCACCCTACAGAATGGCTGGTTCAGACACATGTATGCCACTCAGGTACTTAGTGATAAGTTCTTTTTTAAAATTCAATTGTTGCTCTTACCATTTTCTTTTTCCTTCCCTTTAGCACTAGGAAGTTTGCTGAAGGCTATGACCATATGATATCCATATGTACACATGTACACACACACATATATAAATATATATGTAAAAAAAATCCACAAGATTGTGAACACAGCACCAGAATAGACATTTTACAGCTTGAAGTTGATGCACAAAGTGATACTTTCCCCTTTGTTTCACCTGGAAGCTTCACAAATAGTGTGGCATCTCATACAGGTTTTAGGCGGGTAGTCAAGTGCCAAGCAAGTGGTCAAGCACTGAACCAGAGTTTTCTTGAAAATATTTGCTGAGGGGTGAAATTTGAGCACAGAGCAGTTTGAGTCTTGAGGTACCACCATATGCAGATTCTGAGCCTCAGGAATGAGAAGGCAAATAAAAGTCAGGCATTAAATCTACTTGTTTGGGGAAGAAATGAAGACTCTGGATAGTCAGATATTCTGTCTATTCAGAACAGAAAGAGAAATAACTGGAAGATAGTGCATTCCTATAAGTTTGAGGGTAGGCATCTCATTTCTGATGAATTAATTGCAATTTTAATTGCCAACAGCACAGTTTTTATGCATAATATATGATCCATAATGTATAAAAAGCTTTTTGGCTTATTATGTACATAAAAACTTCAAATATTTTGACAGCTATCCATCTCAATTAATGCTTCCAGAAAAAAATGAATGATCTTGTCTAAAAGGATATTCATCTATTTATATCATTTTATCCTATTTATATCATTTTATCCATTTTATACCATTTTATAATGTGTGGGGAACATAGTCATAATTTCTAATAAATACCTAATCACTCATGACCACTACAGTGTTAACTTAAAGAAGGAAACTGCATAGTAATTATGTCAAATCAGGTTGATTTTTTTCTCTGAAACACATTTTAGAGAATTGGTAAGTTTACTCTAACACAAGAGAAATCAAGTCATACATTCAATTTGTCAGTTAAATCTTGGCTTTTTTGTTTGTTTTTGATTGACACATAATAATAGTACATATTAATGAAGTATAGTATGATGTTTTGATATGTATACACATTAGGTAATCAAATTGGATAATTAGTATAGCACCTGTACTACAATGTCTATTTTTGTATTATTCACTACAGCGAGTGCATTAATCAGCTGTTATTACTGTAGCAGAATAAACAACCCAAACTAACTTATGAGGAAGAGGTTTATTGGGAGCTCACTGTTAAAGAATCAGTCCATAATGGCAGCAGGGCTGGCATGGGGGCAGCAGCATGAGTGGCAGATGATTCATAGGATGGTGGACTAGGGACATGGAGAGACCCAAAATGCAGGTCTTGAATAAAAAAATCTTCAAAGGCCTGACCCCAGGGAGCTACTTCGGGCAAAAGCCCAACAGCCAAAGTTCCACAAACTCCTAGGACAGGACCACCAATTGGGGACCAAATGACATGACCCTTGGGAAACAATTTAGGTCCAAACCATATAGCAAGGATAGGAAATAAACCTGGATATCCATAAATGAATAAATATATAAAGAAAATGTGGTTTATAGTAGCAATGTTATACTATACAGTCATGAAAAATGAAATCCTGTCATTTGTGACAATATGGTAGATGTGGAGGACATTATGTTAAGCGAAACAAGTCAGGTATAGAAAGACAAACACCACTTGTTGTGTGTTGTTTTTACTTTTAAAAAAGTCCTTTTACTCCTAGGTAGATATGGTTTCAACATCAACACAACATTCATTAATCAACCATTCCTTCATGCAAGGGTCACTAGAATTAATTGATCAGCAATGATTAAAACATAGTGCTTAGGTTCACTAACAAGTCTAACCCTTGCAGTGGATTTAACTTTTATCAAGTTACTTTCCTCACTAGCAACACGGATAAAATAAGAATAATTATTTTGTTGCATTATTATTGATAATAAATAAAATTCCAAGAAAATGTAAACTCTTGGGCTCTCCTTGTGCCACTTATTCCTTTTAGGTTCATAATTTTTATTTCCCTAACTGGGTCATTCTTTTCATTTCTCGTACATTTTGTTTTCCTACTTTCACTACATGAAGGGCATTCTCCACTACAGTGAATTCTTATTGAATGATGAAACCCTAAGCTTCCCATCATCTCTGTTATACATTTTTTTATTAATTTTACTTCCCTTTCTCATTCTCTTACAGGTAGAGTAGACCATCTCTACTTTGCCCCCAGTGTCTTGCCAAGGTCTCTACCATAGCCAACCACAAATTTGCATTTCACTTTCTGTTTACATCTTTGTTTCCTTCATTAAATATATATTCTTTGATCATCAGAAATACTTTTTACCCATCTTTTATTCCAAGAAGAGAATCTAAAATATAATTAATGTGGAATAAGTTTTGAATGTATGAGAGCATGAATAAATCTATACTTCGTACATGATTGTCATTATTGTCCTTATGAGGTATGTCCAAGAGCCAATGCTCAAATATCTTACTATATGCAGTTATTGAGTTAGGCACATTACATAAAGTATATCACATAACCCACTGGGATTTGTATGTATAGGCAAGAAGTAAATACTTGAAAATAAGAAATAGCTCTCTTATAATCATTGTAGAATTAGGATTGGCAATGAAGATTCCCACTGTTTAAAGCTGAGAGATTCGAGAAAGCGGAGGGAAAAAAACATATATACAGTTTTAAAATGTTGTTGCTAGGTGCCATGGAGTTGGGTCTACCTCATAGGGATCCCATGTATAACAGAGTGAAACACAACCCAACACTGTGCCATACTCACCATCTTTTTATGTTTGAGCCCATTGTTACAGCAATTGTGCTTCTTCTCCTTTTGAGTCATGCAACATCAGCAAAAGGAAGTCCCAGGGCTTTATTCTATTCCCATGATTAAGGTAAACTCTACTTTGAGGAGGCAACTCTTCTCTAATTTTTTCTTGAATGCTTCCCACTTGGGGTGGGGGTGCTCATTTTCTGACACTATACTTGACAGTGCTTCTCTGCTATTCATAGGATTTTCAATGGCTAAATTTTGGGAGAGTAGTTTAGCCATGTGCTTTTCCCAAGTGGGTCTTAGTCTGGAAGCTCAGCTGAAACCTGTCCACAATGTGTTGCCCTGCTGGTATCTGAAATAGTAGTGGCATAGCTTTCAGCATCACAGCAACAGACAAGCCCCCACAGCATGACAAACAGACATGTGGAGGAGTTATAAAACATAGACATATAAATATGAATTTACATGTATAAAACATTTGCATATATAATATACAATATAATTATGGAATGATACAGTAATTATATAAAATATGTTATGTACTGAATTATGTTCCCTAAAATTCCTATCTGAAAGCTTTAAATTTCAGAACATTAGAATGTAACTGAACTTGGAATTAGGGCCTCTAAAGAGGTAATCAAATTAAACTAGGGATATTAGAGTGGACCCTAATCCAATATGTCTGATGCACTTGTATGGAGAGGAGATGAGGCCATGTAGAAAAATACCAGGGATGTGATTGCACAGAGGAAATGCCATGTGACTGCCAAGCAAGAACATGCCATCTATAAGCTAACACGACCAGCTCAAGAGAAACCAAATTTGCCTACATGTTGATCGTGGGCTTGTAGCCCCTAGATCACAAGGAAAATATTTCTATTAAGCCATCAAATTTGGGGTATTTTGTTATGGAGGTCCTAGTAAACTAATACTGTGCTTATATATCTGTCTTATGTATTTATAACATCTGTATATCCATATATTTATATACCAATATATATCAATATTTTAGTTGCATTAATGTAATCTACTTACCTGGTTTTAAAACTCACATAATATCACAATACTTACAGTTAAAACAACAGTCATTTTCTGTGCCCTGGATTCCTGTTTCCCAGATATGACCAATCAAATTCTTTTAACTATTCCCTCTTATATTTTCTTTATATTACTAAAAAGCATGTTTATAATATTACTATATTCTCTTTTACATTTCAAGTTTATATATTATTATTAAGTTTCTGGTATAGAAGATGAAGAGTTACTTTTCTTACATCTTCCATTCATGCTTTTAGAATGCATACATTATAATATGGTTAAATATGTCATGTTAACACAATTCTGATTATTGCAGTGTTCTTCTCAGATCAGTTGTGCAATGTGAGGACACTAATTATTGGCCCCTGATAGTGCATCCCGTGATAATTGGCAGCTTTCTGTTCAGCCTGAAGATGGTATTTTCATTATGTATTTCCAGGAGTCAGCCAGTTTTCCTTATAGAATGAAATATTCTCTTCATTGTCATCCTGTATATTCTTTATTGGCTTCCAGTCTATATCAGTCAGATATTTAAATGTTTTAAGAGATCAATTAAAATGCTAAAACTACAAAAAGAGGAGTACAAATCAAAAATACTACAAGACCTTGTTAAACTGGATCAACATAAATCTGAAATAAGCATAGAAATGCATTTTTATGATGCTAAATTAAGAAGGAAAAAACTATTTCAGATCAGGTTGATTGTCTTAACATGGGTTCACTTAATGCAAATTCTAGTGATGATGTGCTATTTTTATCAGTTGACAGTACATTATTTCATTTTAACTTACTAGACACATAGAATCTTGTTATGTGTCGAGTTTAAAACCATAGCACCGTGGAGTCCAATCCCATCAGATCTTGGAAGCTAAGCAGGGTAGGGTCTGGTTGGATGAGAGACCTCCTGGGCACACCAGATACTGTAGGCTTAGGAGAAGGACTGGGCAACCCACTCCCCCAAAAAATCAATCAGCCATTGAAAACCCTATGAATAGCAGAGAAGCACTGACAACAGTGTTTCACCTGTTATACTTAGGGTCGCTATGAGTAGCACATAGATTCAATGGAACCTAACAACAACAACACAATGACAAGGAATATTATGCATGACTGGTCAGGTGACTGACTTTTACACTCACAGGTGGCTTATTCTAAATGAGTTTGAGGTACAAAATCAACTTTTGGTATCATATAGAGAAGCAATCCAAACTGTTTGGGAGATACATGTATTGCTGTGTGTAAACCTACTTGCACACTCATCTTTTGTTAATGTCCTATGAAAAAGTCCATAAAAAAGTCTCTGTATCATGACTTTCAGAAATATACTAAAGGGAATAAACACAGAGTGTTTCAAAAGTGTTCTAATGACTATTTTCTATAGTTCTCTGGAGAGTGGGATATGTTTGTTAGGTGCCATCAAGTTGGGTCTGACTCATAGCAACCCAAACACAATAGAATGAAACACTCCCTGACACTGTGCCAGGAACATGCTCTTTTTTCATATTTAAATCCATTATTGCAGTCACTGTGTCAGTCCATTCAGTTGAGGGTCTTCCTTTTTTGCTTTAACCCGCCAATCTCCCAAACATGATGTCCTTCTCTAGGGATTGATTCCTCCTGACAACATGTCCAAGAGGCACTCTGGTTGCTCTTCTCAGCTGGGCATGGTGATGGATGCCTGTATTCCTAGCAATTTGGAAGTCAGAGGAAAAAGGATCTCAAGTTGCAGACCAGAAGCAGCCTGCATAATTTTATGAGACTCTGTCTCAATATCAAAAAATCAGAAAAGGGCTTGGGGTGCAGCCCAGTGGTAGAGCACTTGCAAAGTATGCATGAGGCTCTGGGTTCAGCACTCCCCAGTACCACAAAAAAATTGTCTAATCCAGACCATTCTGGTGCTACATAAATATATCTTCATCTTATAAATTTGAACTACTTCTTCGTGACTTCTAGCATTGCTACCAAAAATACTCATTTCATTAGCAGTAGAGAAAGCATTGCATTTTTATACTTATGCATTATACCTGAACCAATTATCTGGATCTGTGTCATAATCTGATCTCACAGAGCTTTGATCATCCCAGAAAGTGGGCTCCTGCAAAACTGGCAAACTATGGTCCATTAACTGAATTAAAATTGTATAAGAAGAGTTTTAGTAGAATACTGTCATACTTATTCACATACATATCGAACTTGGCCGCTTTCATACCACAATGTCCAAAGGCAGAAGTTGTGACTGAGACTGTATGGCCTTTGTGTCTAAAGATGTGGAAACCTTAAATAGATGGATCACAGAGGATTCTGTAAGATTTAGAGCATTTATCAAATATCACAATCCTTTTGAGACATAGGTTTTAACTTATTTCTGGTCCTTTGTTGTTTGTTGTTGTTAGGTGCTGTTGAGTCAGTATCTGACTCATAGCGACCCTCATAGGGTTTCCAGTGTCAGACTGTTTCGGGATTGCCTTGGGAGTGGATTATCAGGCCCTTCTCCCATTTTTGCGGTGCTGGGAATTGAACTCGGGACCTTAGTAGAAACCAAATAACTCAATAACAGGTGACCAAGTAACCTAAACTTCCAATAAATAACTGGGTATTATTGGAATTATTGACTTTAGTCAATTAAAGATGTCCTTATAATGGACCCAAACAGAAATGCAGTAGGCCTTATAGTTAGTCTCTTAGTCCACTAGTATATAGCTATGGCCGAGAATCTCACAAAAGCAAACATGAAAAAGATTTTTTTAGAAGCTCATGGTTAGAGAATTTCATCCAGAGAGGCAGGGCAGGCATGTGATGTGACAGCAGGGAAGGCATGTCAGGGCCATGGCAGAGAACCTCACATCTTGGTGACCAGAAGCAGAAAGTTTATAGGAACCAGAGGTCCAGGTAAAAAACACCAAAAGGCTCACCCCCAGTGACCTCCTTCTGCAGGCTGGATCCCTGCCTCCCAAAGTTCCCTACCAGCTGGGGACCAAACATTCAAGCACATGACCTCTGGAAGTTCATTTTAGATACAAACCATGACAGAGAGTTAGGTTAGGACACCAACAAGAGACAGCATTTTGTGAGGTCAGGATGTTTCCAAAATTGTATAGTTTATGCTCCTAAAAAGCTCCCAATACATGCAGCTATTACCTGAATAGTAAGCATACATAGGTTTAAATGCATCTGAAATGGATGATTTGCAGTGACATTTCTGGCAATTATATCAATAAATTAAAAGTAAATCTGTGCCCCCATGTCTATAAATCTGGACTCTGCCAGCTTAGCATTTTGATATAACAAAGATTGCTTCCATCAGTAGTTAAAAACTATCAGAGGTTTTTGATTTTATCCTACTTGTAGGTTGTTAGCCTAAATAGTTTAATAGGTATAGGCAAAAGACATGAGACACTTGAGTCAGAGAAAAAGAACTTTATCACTCACAACATAGAGCATGAGTTTAATGATCATGTCACATTCTCCTTTTCCCCAACCCAAGTCCCATGTGTTGGCCCAGCTAGATGCTGCACATGTAGAAAGTTTGCATTACAGCTATTCTGGGCTGAATGCTTGTGTCTCCCCAATATTAATATGTTGACCTTCTAACCCTCAATCTGGCTGTGTTTGGACATGGTAACTTTAAGGAAGTAATTAAGATTAAATGAGATCCTAAAGATGGGACTCCAATACAATACAATTGATGTCTTTTTAAAGACAGACACTAGAGAGCTCACATCTCTCCAAGTGCATATGCTAGGAAGTGGCTACGTGAGCATCAGCTGCCTATTAACCAAGAGATGACTCAGAGAAAAACCTACCTCACTAGAGGCTTGATCTTGGGCTTCCAACCACCAGAATTGTAAGAAAATGCATTTCTGTATTTGTGAAGAGATAAGTCCAGAGAAAACCACTTAGTGCCTCTGCTGGAAGCATATACAAAAATGCAAGAGACTCAACTCCTGTAAACACTCCCCCAAAA
Source organism: Pedetes capensis (assembly GCA_007922755.1). Taxonomy (NCBI): domain Eukaryota; kingdom Metazoa; phylum Chordata; class Mammalia; order Rodentia; family Pedetidae; genus Pedetes; species Pedetes capensis. Next base: position 32,965 of record VMDO01018638.1, read on the forward strand.
AAGAAAGAAAGAAAGAAAGAAAGCTTAAAGTGAATAAGAATATGTGGCTGCATTGAAATGAATAAGAATATGTGGCTGCATTCTTGTCATTCCAGGCTTTTTGTGTCACTACATATACAGGTTACAAATAGGTTTAATGTTGGCTGCATTGATTGATATAGATTATTATGAGAACCAATGTTGCAAACATAAATTGGGAGGGCAAAGAGAATGCTTGAAGCACAGGGATATATATTGATGTCCCTTTTAATCTTGCTGTATCTAGGGATAAATGATAATATAACATCTATGAGCAAGATTACCATGGAACCAGGTCCCTCAGGAATGAAGGTATAAATGAAGATAAAAAATATTTCAGGTAAATATCTTGAGTAGCTGATTAGCTATGTAGGGCCAGAAGGAGGAGGAAAATGGTAGGGATATAAGGAAATTATAGATATCAACTGTAGACTTGTGGCCAATTACAGAGGTTAAAACTAAAATACCTATTCATATTCTCTTCCTTATTGTATATAATATTTCTCTTCATTTTTAACCCATAATTCCTTTACTAATTAAATAAGATATATAGTATTTACTTTTAAAATGTAGCTGTTAAGTTGGTTTATAATTAATCAGTAGCTTATATGCTACTTAAACCTGGGAATCATCCAAAGACCTGAATTTAAATGTAGAAATACTTGATGAATCTTAGCTTTCCCCATTCTAGGGAGAGGAGGTGTGCTTCTTTTTACTGAATGACAAAGAAGGAACTCAGTATCTGTGTTGTTTAGGAAAATGTATATATAGGAAAAGGGTGGATTCTGATGTTAAGTGGCCAAAGGTAAAATGGAATGAAAATCTACCATATTTGTAGTCTGTGTTTAGAAATCTCTTCTTAAATTTGGAGTGCTTCATTTGTAATGTACACCCCCAGGCCAGGAGGTAAAACTCATTTTCCCAGCCTCCCTTGCTGCTAGGGTTCAGGAACATGATCCTGACTTCCCCAGTAACTCACATATATAATTGACTGGGACTGGCACTTGAAAGGAAGGACATAAGTGTATATATATATATATATATATATATATGGGGGGGTCAGGCACAACAGTGGAAATATTGAACTCTTTAGGAGCTTTGGTGTTGGAGTTTCCTCTGATACTCTCTTCTGAGAACAATGATTTCAAGTGATTTTTTTTCATAAGATGTGATGTTAGTACCACATAGTTTACAAGTAGGGTTTTTACTAGCCAATTTCTGAGTGTGGTATGTCCCTAAGTACATGTTTTCTGAGCTCAGCTACCTAGTCCACCTAGAATATTTGCAAGTTAACTAACAGACTGTAATTTATTCTTGCCTCTTTAAGCTAGCCATGATAATTTTGTTGTTGGTTGCTAAGAATCCTGACTGAACCACTGAAAATGCCCCTAATCAACACCCATAAATTGTGGTACCCAGTTCTATGCTGGAATTCATTTACCAGGATCATTTTGGTTTTGACTAAAAGCTTTTCTACCACATATACGTCTCATTGAGTGGTAGGCATATGACCACCTTCACTGTTTCTTCCATCGCCCAAGCTGCCATCATCTTCCCTGGGTTATTGCAAAGGTCTCTCTGCTTTCCCTTTGCCCCTGAAGCTATCCTCAGCAAAGCAGTCATAATTATCATTAATACATAAGTCAGATAATGGTATTGTCTTCTTGAATGCTCCACTGCTTTCTGCTTTCTCTTTTGGTCCTATAAAAAGCCAAGGTCATCACCTTGGCCTATATGACCCTGCACAGTCTGGGTCCTGTTTAACCCTAAATGTTTCTGTTGTTACTAACTGGACCTATTTCACTGTCACACTGGTCCCATGGACATATCAGCTTTATTTCTGGCCAGGCACTTTGCACCTGCCCCCTCTGCCTGAATTGCTTCTAAACCAAGTAGCTGCATGGCGGGATCACTTATCTCCTCCAGATGGTTGTTCAGATATCTTTGTCTCATGAAGGGGTAGCCTCCTCTGATAAATTAATTTAAAATTGAAAGCCCACCATTCCCCAGAGCGCAGTGATCTATCCAGTATAAATTATCTATACCATGCTCCCACTTTTTCTTTTTTGATAATAGGCACTGCCATATAATTATGATAGTTTTACATAGTATTAATGGATTAGAGCCTGAAGGCATAGCACTGTGATGTCTGATCCTGTCAGATCTCAGAAACTAAGCAAGGTTGGCCTGGTTAGTATTTGGATGGGAAACAGGTGGGAATGCAAGATACTGTACGCTTGGGAGAAGGACCTGGAAATCCACTCCCAAAAATCAATCTGCCATTGAAAACCCTATGAACAGCAGAGAAGCACTGGCAATAGTGTTCTGCCTGTTTGTACATAAGGTTGCTATCGTTCATATACCGACTCAACAGCACCTAACAACAATCATGGCTTAGAGAATCTGGTATTCAATTAGCCAAGCTGTCACTTGCTGTTGCTGCTATTAGGTACGATGGAGACAGGTCTGAATCATAATGACCCTATGGACAACAGAACAAAACACTCCCCAACTCTGTGCCAGGCATGATCTTACTTATGTCTAAGCCCATTGTTTCAGATATTGTGCCAATTCATATAGTTGGGGGTTTTCCATTTTATTGTTGATCTGCCATTCTCCCAAACATGATGTCCTCCAGGGATTGGTCCCTCCAGACTACATATCCCAAAACATTAGATGTAGCCTAGCCATCTTTGCTTATAAGAAGCACTCTGGTTGCACTTCTTCTAGAAGATATCTGTTGGTTCTATTGGCAGTCCATAGTCAATATTTGTCTCCAGCACCATAATTCAAAAGCATCAATTCTTCTCCTGTCTCCCTTGTTCAATGTTCAGCTTTCACAACCATATGACATGACTGAAAACATGATGGCATGGGTCAGGTGCACCTTCATCTTCAATGTGACATCTTTACTTTTCAGTGCTTAAAAGAGGTCTTTTGACATAGCTTTTCCCAAAGCAATGCATCTTTTGATTTCTTGACTATTGGTTCCATGGGTGATAATTATAGAACCAAGTAAAGAAAAATCTTGGACAATCTCAAACTTTTCTCCATATATTCTGATGTTGTAAGAATTTTTGTTTTGTTAATGTTGAGGCATAATCCATATTGTAGGCTCTGCTGTTTGATCTTCATCAGTAAATGTTTCAAATTCTCACTTTCAGCAAGTAGAGATTTGTCATCTGCATTAACTCAAGTTGTCAATGAGTCTTCCTCCAATCCTGATGCCATGTTCTTCATGAAGTACAGGTTCTCGGATTATTTGCTCAACATTGAGATTGAAGAGCTACAGTTGAAGGATACAGCCCTGACACACACGTTTCCTGATTCTAAATCAGGCAATGTTTCCTTATCCCATTTAAACATCTGCCTCCTTATCCACGTACAGATTCCTTATGAGCATAATTAAGTGTTCTGGTATTCCCATTCTCTCCAGTGTTATCCAAAATTTGTTGGAATCTACACATTCACATGCCTTGGCATAGTTGCTAAAACATATATAAACATATTTCTGGTATTCTCTGCTTTCAGCTAAAATCCATCTGATATCAGCAATGATGTCCCTGGTTCCACACACTCTTCTGAATCTGGCTTGATTTTCTGGCAGTTCCTTCTCTATATACTGCTGCAGTCACTTTTGAATGATCTTTAGTAAAATTTTTTTCATGTGATATTCATGATATCATTCAATAGTTTCCACATTTGGTTGGATCCCCTTTCTTGGGAATAGGGACAAATATAGATTGCTTCCAGTCAGTTGGCCAGGTAGCTGTTTTCCAAATTTCTTGGCATAGAAAACTGAGTACCTGCAGTGCTTCACATGTTTGTTGAAACATTTCAATTGGTATTCTATCAATTCCTGGAGCCTTAGGTTTTGCCATTTCCTTCAAGGCAGCTTACACTTTTTCCTTCAGTACCATTGGCTCCTGATCATATGCATCCTCTTGAAATGGTTGATAATCAACAAATTGTTTTTGGTGTAATGACTCTGTGTATTCCTTCCATTTTCTTTTGATGTTTCCTCCATTATTTAATACCAGAAAATTTGAAAGGAAAGTTCGTGAAAACAAAATCAAATATTACAATGACATGTGCAAATAGCTCAAGATAGAAAACCAAAAGACAACATGGTTTGGTTTTTCTCAAGTTCAAGGAACTGAAGAAAAAAATCAACCTTCAGTGGCAATAGTGAAGGATTCTAAAGGGAAAATATTAAATGATTCAGTTTGCCACTTACAGATTGTGAAATTGTAGGAAAATTACTTTATGTCTTTCTCCTACAATTACTTCCTTTATAAAATATGGACGATAATAGTACTTACCTAATATAGATATGAAAATTAAATAAATTAGTGTATGCATGTGAAATGCTAAAGAATGTGTAATTTTATATAGCATAGCATATACTACCTAAAATTTACTAATATCATCTATTATTGTTTAATATTATATATTTATTCATTTCCTCTCTCTGTCTCTCATGAGTAGATTGTAATTTTCTCCAAGATAGAGATTTCTGAATACACATTATACACACATATGTGCTCAGGCACACACACACACACACACACACTGTATCTATTTCTATATCTGTATGTATGCATTTATGTATCCATTTATCTATCCATCATCTTCAAGATATTTATTACTGCATTTCCAGCAACTAGAACAGTTCTGTCCATACAGTGGTATCCAATAAACATGTATTCATGGTTTGTTGTTGCTAAGTGCCTTACTCATAGCCACTCTGTAGAATAGGCAAAACACTAAATTGTTGTGCTTCTTGCTATTCATAGGGTTTTCAATGGCAGATTGTTTTTTGCGAGTGGGTTGCCAAGTCTTTCTCCCAAGCCTACAGCACCTGGGGTTCCGAGGCAGTATCCCATGCAAGTACTAACCAGGACCAACCCTCCTTAGCTTCCGAGATCTGATGAGATCAGATGCCACAGTGGTACAGCTGCAGGTGGCATGGTGGCACACAACTGTAATCTTCCAACTTGGGAGGCTGAGGCAAGAGGATCATGAGTTCATGGCCAAAGGCAGCTTACACAATTTAGTGAGACTGTCTCAAAATAAAAAATATTAAAAAAGCTGGGGGCCACATAGTGGTAGACCACTAGCCTAACATGCAGGAGGCCCTGGGTTCAACCACCTAGTACTGCAAAATATAAAAGTAAAATAAAATAAAATAAAATAAAATAAAATAAAAATGTATTGAGTGGACTTCAACTCTATTTCAGAGTAGCTATCTCCCTCATGGAAAGAATCCTCAACAGTCAGTTTGTCTTTTTCAATATGCATCACAGTCCACAGGCAAAAATTCTCTTTAATATCCTTGGTGGTATCAACCTGGCTATCTGTGATCTCAGACTGCAGGCTGTTTTCAATGTTCAATAAGTGAATTTTTTTCTAAATTCATCTGTTTTGGTTGCCATGGCTAATATTCTTGTGGTCAAATATACTTTAGTTAAACCTCTGTAGACATTAAAACCCAAGCTACTCAGAAAAATGAAGTGGGGCTACCAGGCAGACAAGGTTTAGAAAGAGATTCTAGGCACCTAATGACTTTTATATAGATTTTCAACCAGTGCTCTAACTTCCTGCCTATTGCTCATCTCTAGCCAAATGTAAAATCCTTTGTTCTTCTAATTCCTAAGCCACCTAGACACCTGTCAAAATCATGAATATACTTTGGACCTCCTGTACATACTCTCCTTGCAAACCCTTAGAGTTCAGGTTTCTCTATTATTTTAAGTTAGTCAACACTCATAAATCTGTCTCCCAGTATTCAAAATTTTATTGGCTTCTCCCCTCATCTTTTCTTTCTTCTGATGGATTTATACCTATTAAAAAAAAGCCATAGTCCTTTCAGTTAGATTTTGGGAGTAAAGTAAGCTTGAATTGTTATGTTTAAGAAGCCTTGATTATTATATTTCAATAAACAAAGGATTTTTCTAATGGGGATGAAAGGTATGATAAAAACATTTTGATTTTATGACAAATGAGTATGAGTCAGTATGGCAGGGATTTTGAGGCAGAGACAAACCAATGTGAAGAAATATGAGCATTCATAATTTGTCTAAGAAATAGCCAATACATTTTGCATTACTAATCTCATTTGTTATGTTGAAATAAAGTCATCTTCCTTGACCCATGTACTTCATAAAAATTTAGTATCAGAATCACCAGGGGAGAGTTTCAGAGCATATAAACCTATGCTTTACTCCAAAGTCCTTGCATTAGAATACCCAGATGTGTTAGTTAGCTTTTGCATCATGGTGACAAAATATCTCACAGAGCAACTTAAGGAGGAGGAAATAGATTCACTTGGCTTATGGTTTAAAAGATCTCAGTCCATAATGATTGAGAGGCATGACAGAGAAGCTGGCTCAGGACCTGTAGTGGAGCTCATACTATGACACCAGGAAGCAAAGAGACATTTGCGTCAGAACCAGCACATGGTAAGTTCCAAAAGTCCACTCCAGTGACCTATTTCCACTATCTAGGCCCCACCTCTCCAAATCCCATAGCCTCCCGTTATTACACTGCCACCATCTGGGGATTTAGCATTCAAACACATGACCTTTGGGGGACATTTTAGATTCAACCCACAAGACCAGGGTAAGGCTAAACTATAAAATTTCAGAAGTACCATAAGCATATCTAATGTACAAATTTAGCAAGAAGTATTTGAACTAGCAACTGAGCTAACTGGAGGAAAATTTAGTGATATAATTTGGAAATCATTTTTCTGTGAGTACTCCAAATGACAAGATGAGATATTTATGATTCATTTATTCTTTCAAAAGATATTTTAAAACAATTCTATCATATTCCCAGTCATCAGTTAACTCATTCTCTAATGGGGTACTGGTACATCTCTTGGTATATGATCAAGTTGCATTGTCTATTATTAACACACATATTTCTATGTAGGTCTGTGCTGGATTCTGTCAGGCTTATGTCCAAAATAATAATAAAACAACAACAAACATCAAATAAATAGACTTATACAAACTTTGGCTTATTAACTAACTCAGAATAACATGCAGAGAAATGAGCACAATCACTGTTCTTATAGCCTTCAGTATGACAGTATGACTTTAATAAATCACAAATATATGTGTTTACAGTATTGATCACATTTAGACAATGTCTAAAAATTTTGACTAAAAATTAGTCTGATTTATCTGAGAAGAATTTCTGTTGCCTATTTGTAGAGCCAGCTAAGGACACTTCATGGCTATGTTTTGGTCCTTAAAGTTTTATTACCTGATAACTCAACAAGGTTGTCTATATTAACTAAATAATTGTGAAGACCTCATTTTACTCACCCCATCCTGTGTATACTTGGATAAATCAAATCAGCTAACACCTGTATCCTGTTTTTTAAGTAAAACCTTACACACCTAATGAAAATAATTAAGGGGAAATTAGTGAGTTTTACCAGCCTTTTGTCAATAATAGCACCCAACAATCTCTAACACACAATATTTATTATGATCCAGACTTGTTCTAAAGTAGGTCAGTTTTGTACAATAACTTTGGGAGTAAAGTATCTGAATATTGACTTATGATGTGCTGATGTCCAAATACTCTGTGGAAAAGCTTTCAAACATTTCCCTAGTTTGAAAAAAATTGCAGGATCCTTATTAATCACTTTCCTATTTTATTTCCAACTTCATCTTTACATGTGCCATTAACCAATACTTTCAACTATGTTACAAATACTTTTATATCTTTAAACATCTTTTTAATCTCTACCATCTATCTATCTATCATTATCTATCTATCTATCATCTATATTTATCTAACTTGCTCCCTTTGTCTTTGCTGGGACATCCTTTCTTCTTTTCATCCATAGACAACTTTTATTCATTTTTAAAATTCCATGCATAGATGTCACTTTCTCAGGGAAGTCTTTGTTGTTTCTTGTTGTTAGGTGCCAACTCATGAGTTAGGTCCAACACATAAGAACTCTATGTAAAACAGATGAAACACTATTGTCAGTGCTTCTCTGCTATTCATAGAGTTTTCAAAGGCTGATTGTTCTTTGTGAGTGGGTTTCCAGGTCCTTCCCTCAAACCTACAACACCTGGTGTTACCAGGAAGTCTCTCATCCAACTGCTAAACTGGTCCAACCCTGTTTAGCATCCGTGGTCTGACAGGATCAGAAGCCACACTGGTAGGCCAGGAAATCTTCAGGTATGCCTAAAGATATGACATTTCCCTAGGAAATAGTTGTTTAATGAACATATGAATATGTTCTGGATTCTAACTGTTATTTTAGTATCTCTAGTGTTTATTCCTGAGTATATTTATAATTGCTTTAACTATTGTTGTTGTTAGGTGCCGTTGAGTAAGTATCTGACTCATAGCGACCATACATACAACAGGCAAAACACTATTGTCAGTGCTTCTGTGCTGTTCATAGGGTTTTCAATGGCAGATTGATTATTGGGAGCGGGTTGCCAGGTCGTTCTCCCAAGCCTGCAGTATCTGATGTTCCCAGGTGGTCTCCCATCCAAGTACTAACCAGGCCCAACCCTGCTTAGCTTCCGAGATCTGACAGGATCTGATGCCACAGGGCTAGGGCTGTATGAGCTTTAAGTATATATTTTCTTAAACTCTTCCTGTGCTTCCGTGTGTGTGTGTGTGTGTGTGTGTGTGTGTGTGTGTGTGTGTGTGTGCGTGCGTGTGTGT